>PRKT01001298.1:52847-102992 GCA_003671525.1 Saccostrea glomerata | reverse complement strand
ATTTCCACTTTTCACATGTTTCCATGGAAACTTTTTACAATTTCCAATTTTTAAATGCAAATCGCACAATTACATATACTAACCATTACAACTACAAAGTTTCATGAAGAATGTCCAAAGGACCAGAGAGAACACTCGCGGACAAAATTCGTCGCTTTTTGTAGGTTTCCATGGCAACGGTAGCCATTTTGAAAGATATTGAAAAAACGGTCCCACAATTACCAGTTATCTTCCTTTGAGGAAAGTTTCAAGACGATTGTCCCAGCCATCTCCAAGAAAAACAGTGATCTTCCTTTGAGGAAAGTTTCAAGACGATTGTCCCAGCCATCTCCAAGTAAACGCTTGGACAAAAAAACATGCGTACAATCGCAATATGTCGTCCCGACTTCGTCTGGGAGGACATAATAATAAGTAGAAAGTCTGCTATTGCAAGCGATATATAAAATTTGCATGTAGTTGAGTGTAACATTGAAAATTTTCACCCCAAGAAAACCATTGTCAACCGATGCGCAGCTGAGGTTGACAATGGTTTTCGAGGGGTGAAAAATTTCAATGTTACACTCAACTACATGCAATATTTATTATATTATACTGAATGTTTTATACAAATACATATAACAGTGAACCGTGCGCGCATAAATTCTGCGCAGTCGCTATTTTTTGTAATACCACCCGTCGTCAAGCAATGTTGACTGTTGCTACGCTGGAGGGCATCTCTTCATTATTCAGCGGGTAATAGTGTTTTTTAGCAAATGTTTCTCGACCAATCAGATTCAACTTATTTACATGAAAGTATAAAATTAGCTTATGTCGCCCCGAACTGGACAAGACTTTCATTTTCTTCATCACTTAAACAATACCTATTAGCTAAGCTTGGAAAACCATCAACTCGTATAGGGCCTTTCAGTACTTTCAGTACTTAGATTAAAAAATCAAAGTAAAAGAATTTTCACTTTTCCCCTTTTCCATGGAAACTATTGACAATTTCCAAATTTTAAATGCAACACGCACAATGACAGATACTAACCATTTAAGCAGTAAAGTTTCATGGCGAATGTTCAAGGGACCAGAGAGAACACTCATGGACAAAATTCGTCGCTTTTTGCAAGTTTCCATGGCAACGGTAGCCATTTTGAAACTGATTGACCACACAACACAACTACAACCAGTGATCCATCTTTGAGGAAAGTTTCAGGTAAATTGTCTCAGCCATCTCCTAGAAACAGCCCGTAGAACAAAAACATGCGTACAATCTCAATATGTCGCCCGACTTCGTACGGGGCGACATAACTAGATGAGATTTCGTTGCGAGCAACGAGTAGGTCTTCCGTTCGATTTTTGATAAGGTTATAAAACAACTTTAAATTAAAAAAAGTTCAAATCAATTATTAAAAATACGTTAGAACACATTTAAGAGTGAAATCTATCAATTTCAAACAACTTCCGGTCTTTATAATTCACTTCCGGTGTGACCGGAAGTACTTAAAATGACCTATATCTCATTTCTGAGTGTGAAGGAATCATCCCTGATAATTTCGATGAAAAATGCTCATTTTTTGGACTACTTCCGGTTTGGAAAAAATAACTTCCAGCGGAATAATATTACTCGAGACACTCTATTTGCCTCCATAAGAAACATTTAAAAAAGAAAAAAATAAAATTTTGCATATTTTTAAACTACTTCCGGTGGACGACGGACGCGACGGCAACAAAAACCATATATCCTTCTCAAATCTAGGAGTCTTCATCTATCATCCCTGAAAGTTTCAGGACCCAATCTCCAATCGTTTTCGAGAATACTCTCGGACAAAATGACACTTTAAAAACAGAAAAATGGCCATATCTCGCGACCGGAAGTGACGACGGCAAAATAAAAAAAGCATAAAGTTCAAATAGTTTCCTATCATTGCTGAAAGTTTCATGAAAAACTATCGAGGCGTTATCGAGAAATCGCCTTCACAAAATCGGTAAGAAAAAAATAATAACTAGAAAGTCTGCTATTGCAAGCAATAGCATATGTCGCCCCGTATTGGACAAGACTTTCATTTTTATCATTACTAAAACAATGGTCCATTAGATAAGCTTGGACAACCATCGAGTCGTATCAATTCTTTCCGTTGGAAACGGAAGACCTTAATTGGGTACACCCCACTCATTATTTTTAGAATCTGTAGGAGAAGAAAGTAGTGCAGGAAAAAAAAAAATACAAGTCCAATATTGCAGACTTGCATAAAAGAAATTGGGAAGATGTATTGAACTGAGCCTCATACTTGTTAATTAGCAGTATCTTTCCTACCGAAATAGCTTGGCAAATGTAATTTATTAACCGAATTATTTTGTTTTGTTTACAGTAGTGATCAAGGCTTAGCGCACCTGTAGGAGTGGATTCAAGGATTTATGAATGAATAAAAACTATGGAAATAACGTACCAATTTTCTAATTTATACTTGCACTATCTAATGAAATTAATAATATACAAGTAATAGATATACCCAAAAAAAACGCGGAATGCTAATAAATGCAGTTGACAATCGTTATTTTTTTATATAGAAAAAATAAAATAATTATAAAATCTAGAGACAAGACAGAAGAAGAATGAATGTTGGCAAACTATCAAATCACATCAGGAGAACTGAATTTTATGAATGAAACTTTTAAAACGTTACTTGTAAGTTGTATATGTTATATCTGTGTATTACCTGGCAGTGCGCTTCAAAAAGGGGGGGGTCGTCTTGAGCATAGTATCTTACGTTTGAACGGTAAGGGCTAGGACTTTCGTATTTCAAATATGTAATCCTTGTGAAAAGAACTTTTATTGGACACGAAGAACTTTGACCCTTTGACCTAGACCTTGGAGAACACATGTGTACATCTTAACCTTTTTTTCTGTTTCGTTTCTATGACAACTGTGAGCGACTCATTACAATTATTTTAAAAGTAAAAATCACTTTGACACATTGCAAGGAATTAACATTGAAAGTTTCAAAACGATTGCTTGAGTAGTTATTGAGAAAATCGAAATTAAAGAATTTTAACATTCCCCTGGTTTCCATGGCAATAATCGATTATTTGAAAATTTTAAATGCAAGGCGCACAACTACAGATACTAATCATTAAAATAAAAAGAGTTTCATGACGAACGTTTAAGGGACCAGAGAGAACACTCTCGGACAAAATTCGTCGCTTTTTACAGGTTTCCATGGCAACGGTAGACATATTGGAACTGAACGACCTCACTGCACAACTACAACCAGTGATCGTCCTTTGAGGAAAGTTTCAGGAAGATTGTCCCAGCCATCTCCGAGAAACAGCCTGGATAAAAAAAACATGCGTACAATATCAATATGTCGTCCCCGACTTCGTTCGGGGCGACATAATAACTAGATGAGATCTCGTTGCGAGCAACGAGTAGGTCTTCCGTTCGATTTTTGATAAGGGTATAAATCAACTTTAAATGAAAAAAGTGTTCAGATCAATTATTCAAAATACGTGAGAACACATTTAAGAGTAAATTCTATCAAATTCAAACAACTTCCGGTCTTTATAATTCACTTCCGGTGTGACCGGAAGTACTTAAAATGACCTATAACTCCTTTCTGAGTGTAAAGGAATCATCCCTGATAATTTCTAGGAAAAATGATCATTTTTTTGACTACTTCCGGTTTGGAAAAAATAACTTCCGGTGGACATAATATTACTCGACACACTCTATTTGCCACCATAAGAAACATTTTAAAAAGAAAAAAATAAAATTTTGGATATTTTTAATCTACTTCCGGTGGACGACGTACGCGACGGAAACAAAAACCATATAGCCTTCTCAAATCTACGAGTCATAATCTATCATCCCTGAAAGTTTCATGACCAAATCTCCAACTGTTTTCGAGAACACTCTCGGACAAAATGACACTTTAAAAACAGAAAAATGGCCATATCTCGCGACCGGAAGTAACGACGGCAAAATAAAAAAAAAAACGCATGAAGTTCAAATAGTTTCCTATCATTGCTGAAAGTTTCATGAAAAACTATCGAGGCGTTCTCGAGAAATCGCCTGCACAAAATCGGTAAGAAAAACTAGAAAAGAAACTCGTTGCGAGCAACGAGAGGTCTTCCGTCCGATTCTGAAAAAAACCCCGCAAAATCGAGCTGAAAAAAGTGATACAACTTTTTATGGAAACAAAGGGGAATGAATCCGGGTCGCCAGCATAAAAATCCATAGCGCTTACTATTACGCTATTGGGACCACAGCTCTAAATCTACTTGTATATACTTCTGAAACAATACATCTGTCTAAGAATAATGAAAGGCGGGTTACTATTCAAAATTTAGCGCCAAACGCCACGAGTGAATCTTCGCGCCTTTTCTTTGGAATGTCCCATTAAATAGGTGTGATAGTTTCAATGGAAATAAAAAAGAATGTTCTTATAGCTAAAATTTCAAGGTAAAGAAATTGTTTGTAACACATTTACAAATTCTATGGCATAAATAGATAAGTAACACTAAATCAATGAAACTGCTTTAATTTTTTACTGTTTTAAATTTCCTGTTTATCCCCATACTGAACTATCTCAATTAGTTAAACTTTCATGAAAAGGTTGAAATATTTCGCCGAAAAACATGTGTCGCCCTAAGACGGTAAAGGAATCAAATACCATTTATGTTCAATAACTTAAATCATATCTTTGAGAAAAGAATATTAATATAAACTCAGTTCTTCAAAAAAATCTTTTTCTTATGTTTGTCTTTCCTATTAGTTTAATATGACTCAAGTGTACATGAGCAAAACAGTGGATACGTTTTATACTTACTATATATACATCGATATTGTTTCTTAAAACTATCATTTGTAACTTTGATTTAAGATCTGTTTTTCCGCAAAACAAATGATAGTAGGTATGTATTTCATTTGCACATTTAGTCTTTTCTTTTTCTACTTTGAGAACCAGCCGAAACCAATTATAGAAGACGTTTGAGACGACCATGGATTTAAACTTAGTTAGACACAGAATTACAACGTAACTACATCGTGACAATCCTCGTATTCCTTTACATTTCATTTATCCTTATTTACTTTCGTTCAAGCAAACGCTTGGCTGCCTCTGAAAACCCCTATTGCGAAATGTCGGAGTTGACATAGACAGCCGCCATATTGGGCCCGCTTCAGATTTTCAGATGTTAATATTTACAGTTTGGATTTATCAATGTTCAAACAAATTATATAGTAAGCATTATAAGAACGGTCTCTATTAACATTCCAAAAATAAATGAAAAATATTGAAAAACAAAAAAGTTAGAAAATACGTACTATTTAAATTCGCTTCTGCTAGCGACCGGAAGTACTGACGACACACGAAAAGGTGATTTCACATATCTAAAAGTCATCATCTATCATCTCTAACAAGTCTCCAGTTAATATCTTAGACCATTTTCGTAAAAAAGGGGGGACAAAAATCCATTTTAATATCAGAAAACTGTCAATAACTTGGAACCAAAGGTGAGTATTCCAAATTTTCTATCTGATGAACAAAGTTCATATAATGATGCATGATTCCTGAAAGTTTCATTGAAAAACACCGAATAGTTTTTGAGAAATCGCCTGCACAAAATTTTGGGGAAAAAAATAAGAATAATAATAAGAAACAGTAGAATCACTATAAGGTCTTCCGCTGAAGACGGAAGACCTTAAAAATAATAATAATAATAGTGGAAAAGAAACAACAGAATCAGTAGAAGGTCTTCCGTTGGAGACGGAAGACCTTAACTAGAAAGTCTGCTACTGCAAGCAATAGCATATGTCGCCCCGTACTGGACAAGATTTTCATTTTTATCATCACTAATACAATGGTCCATTAGCTAAGCTTGGACAACCAGTCCTTTTCGTTTGAAACAGAAGACCTTAATTGGGTACATCCCACTTATTATTTTTAGAATCGGTAGGAGAAGAAAGTAGTGCAGGAAAAAATTGCAAGGTCCTAAATTTGCAGACTTGCATAAAAGAAATTGGGCAGATGTACTGAACTGAGCCTCATGCTTGTTAATAGGCAGTATCTTTCCTACCAAAAAAAGAAATCACTTTGACACATTGCAAGGAGTAAACATTTAAAGTTTGAAAACGATTGCTTGCGTAGTTATTGAGAAAATCGAAATTATAGAATTTTAACTTTCCCTGGTTTCTATGGCAATAATCGATTATTTGAAAATTTTAAATGCGAATCGCACAACTACAGATACTAATCATTAAAGTAAGAAAGACGAACGTTTAAGGGACCAGAGAGAACACTCGCGGACAAAATTCGTCGCTTTTAACAGGTTTCCATGGCAACGGTAGACATATTGGAACTGAACGACCTCACTGCACAACTACAACCAGTGATCGTCCTTTGAGGAAAGTTTCAGGAAGATTGTCCCAGCCATCTCCGAGAAACGGCCTGGATAAAAAAAAACATGCGTACAATATCAATATGTCGTCCCCGACTTCGTTCGGGGCGACATAACTAGATGAGATCTCGTTGCAAGCAACGAGTAGGTCTTCCGTTCGATTTTTGATAAGGTTATAAAACAACTTTGAATGAAAAAAAGTGTTCAGATGAATCATTCAAAATACGTGAGAACACATGTAAAAGTGAAATCGATCAATTTCATATTCACTTCCGGTGTGACCGGAAGTACTTAAAATGACCTAAGACTCCTCTCTCAGTGTGAAGGAATCTCCCCTGATAATTTCGAGGGAAAATGCTAATTTTTTGGACTACTTCCGGTTTGGAAAAAATAACTTCCGGTGGACATAATATTACTCGAGACACTCAATTTGCCACCATAAGACACATCTAAAAATAAAAAAAATTAAAAATTTGCATATTTTTAAACTACTTCCGGTGGACGACGGACGCGACGGCAACAAAAGCTTTATATCCTTCTCAAATTTAGGAGTCATAATCTATCATCCCTGAGAGTTTCAGGACTCAATCTCCTACCGTTTTCGAAAACACTTGGACAAAATGACACTTTAAAAACAGACAAATTAACATATCTCGCGACCGGAAGTTCAAGTAGTTTCCTATCAATGCTGAAAGTTTCATGAAAAACCGTTGAGGCGTTCTCGAGAAATCGTCTGCACAAAATCGGTAAGAAAAAAAATAATAATAACTAGAGCAAAGCTCGTTGCAAAGCAACGAGAATGTCTTCCGTCCTGTTTGACCGGAAGTAGCTTTCATTTTTAACAAAAATGAGAAATAACGCCTAAAAATGGTTAGACTCCTCTAAAGCTATGTTAATTAATGCAAAAATAAGTTATTTTTGGCTACTTCCGGTTTGACCAGAAGTGACGACGAGGGACGAAAAATTAATTTTTATGCTCCCAGAGACATATGTTACCCAAAAACTCGTCAAGAACGGCAAAAATACGCGTTTTTCGACTACTTCCGGTTTGGTCAGAAGTGACGACGTCGGACGTATTTTGACGACTCCAATAGATTAAACTTGAGATTTTGAACAACTTTGCTTCTTTGACATATTACAAATTCTCAATACTTTTTGAGATATAAAGAAAAAACTTTCGGCCCCTCTGGGCCCTTAATTTTAGGGGCCAGCTCTTTCTACGAGATATCATTCCAAAGATCTTGAAATTCTACACTTCTTTTGTTCTATATATTTTAACAAAATATTTCCAGGTAAAAAGCTATCGTAGAAAAGGTGTTAAAAATTTTGAAATTCACGATACGTCTGTTTTCTGGCCATAGCGAGCACCGACGTGCGAAACTTCCGATAAAAATGAAAAACATTCCGCAAATGTACAGACATAGGTCTACAATACCTGAAAGTATCATGTGTCTATCTTAAGCCGTTTAGGAGAAATCGTTCGCACAAACTGACCCTTAAAAAATCATTAAAGTGGTGATAACTCCGGACCGGAAGTGACGTCATCAAAACAGAAAAAAAACGTATAAGGTTCAAGCGATGTAACATAAGTCCTGAAAGTTTCATGGAAATCCATCGGGTAGTTTTCCAGAAATCGGGTGCACAAAATCGATAAGAAAAAAAAAACAATAAGCAACGAGTAGGTCTTCCGTCCGGTTTTGACCGGAAGTGCCGAAAGTGACATCAAAAAAGAAAGCAATGAGCTAAGTCGTCTCCAGTGACTTTATAATTTCAATTTTTCATCAAAAACCTTCAAAATAAGCTATTTTTGGCTACTTCCGGTTTGACCGGAAGTGACGCGACGCGACGGACGGAAAATTAATTTTTATGCTCCTAGAGACCTGAGTTATCCAAAAACTTGTCAAGAACGGCAAAAATACGCGTTTTCCGACTACTTCCGGTTTGGCCAGAAGTGACGACGCCGGACGTATTTTGACGACCCCAATAGATAAAGCTTGACATTGTGAACAACTTTGCTTCTTTGACGTACTACAAATTCTCAATACTTTTTAAGATATATAAAAAAAACTTTCGGCCCCTCTAGGCCCCTCATTTTAGGGGCCAGCCCCTTTTACAAGATATCTTTTGAAAGATCTTGAAATTCTACACTTCTTTAGTTCTAGATGTTTTAACAAAATAGTTCCAGGTAAAAAGATATCGTAGAAAAGGTGTAAAAAATTTTTAACTCGCGATACGTCAATTTTCGGGCCATAGCGAGTGCCGACGTGCGGCACTTCCGAAAAAAATGAAATACTTTATACAAATCTATAGACTTTGATCTATCATACCTCAAAGTTTCATGATTCTATCTTGAGCCATTATTGAGAAAGTCTGGACACAACCTGACCCTTCAAAAATCATAAAATCGACAATATCTCCAAACCGGAAGTGACGTCATCAAATCGGATAAAATGCATAAGGTTCAAGATATGTTACATAAGTCCTGAAAGTTTCATGGAAATCCATCGAGCCGTTTTTGAGAAATCGCGTGCACAAAATCGGTAAGAAAAAAAGAATAATAATAATAACTAGATGCATTCTTGTTGCTTGGGCAACAAGCAGGTCTTCCGACCGACTTCTCTTTTGCAACTATGCTGCGTCATCCCATGAAATAGATTTCATTATGTATTTTTTTACGTTTACGTTCATTTACAGTAAATTCTCAACACAGATCGTGATTGTTCCAAGTATTTCACAAAATATCTCCAAATATAGGTTCGAAAAATTGGCAAAATCTTCCACACATGTTATAAAAGAGTGAAAAGTAATTTGCAACTGAAAAAAGACAAAAACAAAGAAAAAATTTGGGGAACGCCCCGAGCGGGATTCGAACCCCCGACAGTAAGAAAAAGTTTGGTTCGGTTATATCTTTGCAATAAACGCACGCATGAAAAAAAATTAAAACATACATAGATATCTTTGAAGACGCTTTATAAACCCTGTATATCCGAAAGAAAAATATTGAAAAACAAAAAAAATTGAAAAATTAGACTTTCTGAATTCACTTCCGTTTGTGACCGGAAGTAGGAACGACAAAAAATGAAGGATGTACGGCACATCTACATGTGATGCTTTTTCATGTCAATGAGTTTCAATGTCATATCTTTAGCCGTTTTCGAGAAAAGTAGTGTACAAAAATCCATTTAAAAAATACAAATTTCTCCCAAAATCACGAATGGAAGCAAATTTTGAAAAGATGAAAAAACGTCTGGAGATTTTAACCTGATGCATCTTTTCTGTAAAAAACTTTGAAATCCGTACAATCACAGCTGAGAAATCGCCATAAATATGAGAAAAGAATAATAACTAGAAACGATCTCGTTGCGAGCAACGAGAGGTCTTCCGTCCGATTCTGAAATAAAAAACGAAAAATCTAGCTGAAAAAGTCATAAAAAAATATCAGTCACACGGGGGATCGAACCCGGGTCGCCCGCGTGAAAATCCAACGCGCTAACCATTACGCCATCGGGAACACCGCTTCAAATTTTTAAATGCGAATTTCTCGAGATTGGCTTTATCAATTCAAAAACAAATTACATATTTTGCATTTTGCATCCTATAAAATGTCTCTATTAACATAATAAAAATCAAAGAAAAATAATGAAAAACAAAAAACTTGAAAAATTTGATTTTTTTAATTCGCTTCCGGTAGCGACCGGAAGTAATGACGACACACGAAAAGGAAATTCCGCATATCTAGAAGTCATGTCCTATGTTCTCCAACAAGTCTCCAGTTCATATCTTTAGTAGTTCCTTAGATCTCGAACTGACAAAATTTCATTTTAAAATCAGGAAAATGGCCATAACTTGGCACCGGAAGGGACTTGTAACAATGGCATATAAGAGCGCATCATCCCTGAAAGTTTGATGAAAAACCGATGAATAGATCTCGAGATATCGCGTGCACAAAATTTGTCTAAAAAATAAGAATAATAATAATAAGAAACAGTAGAATCACTATAAGGTCTTCCGTGAAGACGGAAGACCTTAATAATAATAGGAAACCGACGAATAACAATAATGTCTTCCGAAGGAAGTCGGAAGAACTTAATAAAAGTGAAAAAGAAACCTAAGAATAACAAGAAGGTCTTCCGCTGAAGACGAAAGACCTTAATAATAGTGGAAAAGAAACAACAGAATCAGTAGAAGGTCTTCCGTTGGAAACGAAAGACCTTAATAATAGTGAAAAAAAAAACAACAGAATCAGTAGAAGGTCTTCCGTTGGAAACGAAAGACCTTAATAATAAGAAGAAACCGAGTAAAAACTATATGTTCCCAAACTCCGTTTGGGGAACATAATTACACATATTTTTGCATATAAAATGAATGGAAGTCTATTGCATTCAAAACGATATAACACAGACAGGGTGCCAAAAGGCTAAAGAAGGGTTTTATTGGACTTCACAATCGTTGCGAAGATTGATTAATTGTATATTGTTTAACGTCCCTCTCGAGAATTTTTCACTCACATGGAGACGTCACCGTATGCCGGTGAAGAGCTTCAAATTTTGACCTTTACTCGGCACTCAAGGCCATTGAGCAGTGAGGGATCTCTATCGTGCCAACGCCTGCCTCGGTTTTTAAGGTCTCATCCGAAGGAACCGTAAATTTCACTTCAAAGTGCCGAGCGCATGGCGAAGGAACAGTATCTACCTATTTTAACGACTAGATCAGTCGCGGCCGAGATACGAACTCACGACCTCCCCGATCACGGAGCGAGCGCTCTACCGACTGAGCTACCGTGAACGGTTTGAAGGCCGAAGAAGAGCAACGTTTTAAGCGAAAATTAAAGCAAGAGGCCCAGGGGCCGCATCGCTCACCTTAGCACTTCGGCTAGCAAAAAAGCACACATCAGACGGGGGAGGGGGCTTAAATTTTACTACTATATTTGATCATGTTTATAAAAAGATATCTTTTTTAACATTTTGTTCCTCTGTATTACTTCATAATAATTTGAATTTGACTCACCATTGTTTCCCTCACTAAGCTTACATGCCAATATGACTAAACATCGCTTTTTCTGTTCTTGTGATTTTTCCCTTTATTTTTCTATGTAAAACTTTGATCCTCCATTGTGGCCCCACCCTACCTTTGGGGTTATGATTTGAACAAATTAAATTCTACACTACCTCAGAAAGCTTCAAGATATATACTGATTAGAACCAGTAATCAATGATATGGCTTTGCTATTCTTGAAAAGAAGACTTTTAAAATATATTTTAAGGTAAAACCTGGATCCCCCATTGTAGCCCCACCATATCCATGAAGGTTATGATTTGAACGAACTAGAATCTACACAACCTGAGGATGGTTCCATATAAATATCACTAATTATGGCTTTGAAGTACTTGAGAACACGATTTTAAAAGACTTCCCTGAATATTCCTACGTAAAACTTTGATCGGCCATTTTGGCCCCATTCCTTACCAAGGGGGTTACGATTTGAAGAAACTTGAATATAAACTACCTGAGGATGATTTCAAATGAGTTTCACCTTTCCCGTCTCAATCGTTCTTGAGGAGAAGATTTTTCCTTTATATTCCAATGTAAAACTTTGATTAGCATAATGGCCCTACCTTACCCCCTGGGGTCATGATTTGAACAAACTTGAATCCACACTAGCTGAGGATGATTTCACATGAGTTTCATCTTTCCTGTCTCAATTGTTCTTGAAACTAGAATCTACACTTCCTGAGGATGATTTCTTCATCTTTACTGTCTCAATGGTTCTTGAGAAGAAGTTTTTAAAAAAGATTTTTCCTATATATTCCTATGTAGAACTTTGATCGGCCATTTTGGTCCCACCCTTCTCTCTTGGGTCATGATTTGAACAGACTTGAATCTACACTAGCTGAGGATGATTCCACATGAGTTTCATTTTTCCTTGATCAGTGGCCCTTGAATTGAAGTTTTTTTTCTTCAAAATGCCATTAATTTTTCTCTAATTCATAATTATCTCCCCTTGGAAAAGGGCGTGGCCGTTCAGTTGACAAACTTAAAATTGGTCCGGTGGTTCTTGAGAAAAGATGAAAATGTAAAGAGTTTATAAAGACAACGACAAAAACGACGACAACACAACAATGACAACGACGACAGACAACGGACAAATTTTGATCAGAAAAGCTCACTTGAGTCTTCGGCTCAGGTGAGCTAAAATCACGCTCACATTGATCAGAAGCTGTTTCGTTGGCTGTTCTATTCCATTAACTGTAGCTCACACGAAGGATAATACATAGGTTTTTAAATATAAATCACATTTGCAGTCATTGTAGAGAGTTAAAAATGTAAATATAAGCAATTAATTACTATTATTGAAAAGATATTGTCTCATAACTGTAACTGCAATCAAATGTTCATAGCGCGCTAATGTGCGTTACTCAATGTGGGTGCACTTACTGTTGCAGTTATGAAACTATATCTTTCAAAAAATAATGATTCATTGCTGAAAAGTAGACTAATTTTGATGATCTGCTGAAATATGATTATTCTTTACTGGTTAAAGAATAGGAAACAAAATGTTTTTCACATACCTTAAGTCCAGCATAGAATAATTCGCTCATTTGTGAGAATGGTCCAGGGGCTCCATCTTGGTGATAATACAGCCTTACTCTACATGATATCTTAAAGGTACAAAAAATTGTATAGATTTTTATTTACTGTATGCATGCGAACAACTTACATAAAATATAATTCAAGTCTAAAGATCACTTACGTTCTGAAATTATAACTTTTCATCTTGAAGAAATAAGAAATTAATATAGCGTTGATCAGCACTGATCCCCTTTTGAGCAGAGTTCAAAGCTAAGAAATTAGGATATACGGAATGTATAGTATATATAAGGCATTTACGAATCGTTGATAATTCAAAACAAGACAATTACACAGACCCCCGAAACATCAGAGGTGGGATCAGGTGCCATGGAGGAGCGAGCATCCCCTGTCGACCGGTCACACCTGCCGTTTGCTCCTTGTCATGACCAGAAAATAACGGAAAAAATCCGTCGTCAATTTAGTGTAATGGACTAACACTTGGCATGCAAAACGTCAGTCATCATTTCACTCAATCATAAATTGCATTTGCTGACAAGGTCATTGTATCGACCATGGAACTTACGAAATGATGACTTTAAACGAGACTGCTGATATTCTTGTTTCATCAATTTGCTTGTCAATAATTTATCTCGTTTTAGAAATTGTTAATACGTAGTGCATGCTCTTGGGTATCGAATCAACTGAGATATATATACTCCTTATGCAGGTGATGAAGGTATATTGCTGCATCAGTAAGGGAAGTTGACGAAAGAAAAGTTAAAGTTATCACGTTTATCATATAGCTTGGTTGTTAGATTACCATAAGTGTCTTTTTCAAGTAAAATATCCAAGTATGAAACAGAAGTGTCGGACTCTGTGGTATCTTTTATCTCAAGCTCACAAGGATATATCGTATCGACGTGGGAGAGGAAATTACCATTATTAATTGACAATACGTCGACGATATATCTAAATGTCGAGTTGAAGGCCACAGCAAGTGTTTTCTTCCTCTTTTCACGCATAAGATTTTGCATAAATTCTGCTTCATATGAATTTGAAAATAAGTCTGCTTATAACGAAGCGCAATTTGTTCCCATGGGAATTCCAATAGATTGTTGGAATACCTAGTCTCCAAAAACCACATAGATATTGTCATCAGAAACTCAAGCATCTTCTTGATGTCAACTTCAAAGTACTTCTGTGTGCAATAAGAATGTGTTTTAACAAAATAATTTTGTAAATGATCAATGACGAAAAGTAAATTTACGAGTTCCATTTGTATTGAAGAAGCAGCTGTCAATGATATCAAAAATCCTGAATTTTAATTTCTCTTGTGGAATTGTTGTGTATTAAGTCGAAAGTCGTAAGTTTTCAAGCTGTTGATTTTTGTAAAGTCTTGTGATTTCAAATTGTTCAAAAGTTCTATAGAATTTTTCAGCATCCACATCTGATTCAAACCACTTCTTGAATATAAAGTTGCACAGTACTCTTGAAGTTTTTCCTTCACTACTGTGAATATCTTAGTGAGGAGTAACGAAAGAGGCTTGGTTGAACATTTACTGGAACCTGCAATGTATCTGGGTTAGGGGTAGGGTTAGAATGAATGAATGACGTCGAAATTATTGAAATATATTTGGTTTATTGATTTGAGATTAGTATATACTATTTTTGCAACGGTGTGTTCAAATTCAAGGACACTATAAGAATGCACAAATATATGATATTTGCTGAAAATGGAGATTTCTATTCATGATGTTGTTATAAATCTAGCAAAGCGTCCGACTGGGCTGTGGAGTTTTTGTATACAAACTGTTTATATTGATGATGCTCATAAAGAGCAAAGTTCACATTGGTCCATTTTTGGCCCTTTGAATTTCTGAAAAATCAGAACTACTCAGTTTTAGTTGAAACAATGTTATGTTTTCACTTGGACCCTTGGTGACTTCATATCAAATAAAAATAACGTAATCTTTTCTCTTGTCTATGTATTATGACGTCATGAATTTCGTCATATTCCTCAAATCTTGAAAATTTCGTAAAAATGACCAAAAATTTAAGCTGTTTTTTTTTAAATATTTTGCATAGCCCCCAACCTCTGATCTAAAATGTTGAATTATACAATGAAGGAACTGTTTCAGAAGGTTTTAATCCATGAAAGAATTTTTGGATCGCGGGGTGGGCTCATATTTTTATCAAAAGTAGAAGATGCTCAATTTTACCCTTTTTCTTCAAAATTCAAGAACATTGCAATTTCACAACGCCTGAGTTTCCAAACTTGGACTCTCAGAGGAAATTTTTTTTATAGAAAATGAAAGCACTTAGTCTCTACTTTATGTTGATGATCGAAATAGGACGTAAGGACTTGGTCAGTTAATTGGTATATTGACAGGGCCATTTTATGGAGTACATGAACTTACCTCTTTTTGTGCATTGTTTTGAATTTTGAAAATAAAATAAATTATAATCTATACTTAAAGATTATTGCTGGTAAATGGAAGTGTGGCGTCACAAAAAGAAGTGTGAGTAATGAAATAAGCTTAACGTCAGAATGGTAAGTACGACTGTATCAACCAGAATTTCCTCTGCTTTTCAGAACACGTGCTTTTACTTTCATCAATATGTACGATCATACCGTTTGTGTAATGAAATAGTAAAATTTTAAAAAGGTGCGTGCAATTTATCTCATATGTCATTATATTGAATATTGAATTTGAATTACCCTACAGTGGCTGCAATGTTATTGTTGACAACTTACACGAACGATCACATTACACGAACGATTCCGCACGATTAACGCACGATTAAACCTGTTACTCGAACGATCCCTCACACAAGCGATTCTACATGTTACACGATCTTACATGCTTGATAACGCAAACGCACGATTCTTCATTCAAAATAGTTCAAAATATTTAAGAATCGATATTTTCAAAACGAAATAATTAAGGCTAAATACTGATTTTTTTATTCGCAGAAATTTTAGAAATTAATTAAAAGTAAGCTCTAGAGATAAACACTGATAAACAAAACCCCGAAAATCATGTGTGGATGTACATTTGCTGACTCAACATTTATGTAAGCATTGAGGAATGTTTATGTATTTGTAAAATATATTTATTCGGATGTATAATTCTAAAAATATCTTGACCACAATTAGCAGTAAACAAGAATGAACATCAGAGAAAAAAAAACACGTGAAAGATCTAAGTACGGTTTATCACAATACGTCACGCTATTTGACGAGAACATAATATTATACGACTTACAATATTGCTTGTTTACAAGCGGTGATTACTTTGAAACCACAAATTTTCGTGGGGGTGAATTTCCGTTGTTTTCGAGGTATGAAGATACCCACGAATTTAAAGGCCACCACGAAATGTAAAATGTTATATGCATAACTACTCAAGAATTCTTCATCAAAGAATTCAAATCCCAACAGTCAAGAGTTTTTACTTAAACCACAAAAATTTGACCCCACGAAAATATGTGATTTTACAGTAGTTCGTTCTTCTGCATTCAATTATGCAAACTGCACTTCAGTCATTTTATTTGGATTTACAAAAAAATGAAAAGCGAAATGCTTGTTTAACAAATAACATTCCGATAAAACTTACAAAACGATATTTACACGTTTATAAACGCACGATCAAGCACGATGAAAACCGCAAACGATTGATTCTGATACACGCTCAATACACGAACGATCACGCACGATACACGAACGATTCTACACGATTGGTTTGTCAACAATAACGTTGCAGCCACTGTATATATATTGGATTCGGAAACTTCATAAAAATTCTTACAAACAAAGATACATTGAAGTTTCCAGTAAATGTTCAACCAAGCCTCGTTCGTTACTCCTCACTAAATTATTGAAAGTAGTGAAGGAAAAACTTCAAAAGTACTGTGCAACAATATTTTCAAGATGTGGTATATTAAGAGGTATTACAAAAAAAAATTCGAAAGAACTTTTAGACAATTTGAAATTGCAAGATTTTACCAAAATGAACAGCTTTAAAACTTACGACTTTTCAACTTTATACACAGCCATTCCCCACAATAAAGGCTTTTTAATATAATTGACAGCTGCTTTTTCAATAAAAATGGAATTTATTTACCTCGTCATTGGTCATTTGCAAAATTATTTTGTTAAAACACATTCTGATTGCACACAAAAGTACTCTGAAGTTGACATCAAAAAGATGCTTAAGTTTCTGATTGACAATATCTATGTGGTTTTTGTGACCAGGTATTACAACAATATATTGGAATTCCCGTTACTACCAACTGCGCTCCGTTATCAACAGACCCATTTTTATATTCAAATGAAGCAGAATTTATGCAAAATCTTATGCGTGAAAAGAGGAAGAAAACACTTGCTGTGGCCTTCAACTCGACATTCAGATATATCGACGACGTATTAACAATTAACAATGGTAATTTCCATTCCTACGTCGATACAATATATCCTGGTGAGCTTGAGATAAAAGATGCTACAGAGTCGGACACATCTGTTTCGTACTTGGATATTTTACTTGATAAAGACGTTAATTGTAATCTAACAATTAGGCTATATGATAAACGTGATGACTTTAACTTTTCTATCGTCAACTACCCTTACTTATGCAGCAATATACCTTCATCACCTGCATACGGAGTATATATCTCAGTTGATTCGATACGCAACAGCATGCTCTACGTATGAACAATTTCTAAAACGAGATAAATTATTGACTAGCAAGTTGATGAAACAAGAATATCAGCAGTCGCATTTAATGTCATCATTTCGTAAATTCTATGGTCGATACAATGACCTTGTCAGCAAATAGTTTTTCATTGAGATAAATGCTGACTGATGTTTTTCATGCTAATTGTTTGTCTATTTTTTATATACTGAATTGACGACGGATTTTTCCGTAATTTTTTTATCATGACTAGGAGCACACGGTGGGTGTGACCGGTTAGCAGGGGATGCTTACTCCTCCATGGGACCTGGTCCAACCTCTGATGTTTCTGAGGTCCGTGTTGCTCTGCTTCTTATTTGTATTCTGCATTATTTTATGGACTTTGAGATTGAATAATGTTTGTTTTCTCCATATCCTTCCTTCATACAATTGCGAATTTGATCGCGAAAACACCGCGAACATATAGTGCTTCTCCTGCAACACAGTAAAATTTCACACGATGGAGAACCCTGTATTTTTATTAACCCAAGTCACATAAAATAAAATGGTTAGCTAATAGATTCACTCCTCAATTATTTCATATTAAATCTAAAAGCTGTAAGATTGATTTTCCGTACCTGAACTCCTAGGGTCAACGCATTTAATCCCCTTTTTGTTGTCAGGTATGTCTTTTCGAGATCGTACTTAGAAACAGGAATATTTGCCGTTGTCTTTAGCTCTTTATGTTCATTTATGTACCAGTAAACTTTATAAAGCAATGTTTCATCGTTCAGAACATCAAAGGTACATATGAACATAAGTTCTTGGTATGGTTTTCGGTATCCGTGTAACTTCTCTAGTTGATATTTGACTGTTGGTTGTACGACAGTCTGTTTTGGTGGACTTCCTAAATTAATTTTTAAAAACAATACAGTTTCGTAACGATTGACAAATGTTTACAAATAATATCAAAATTATAAGCATTCAATCAAGCATTTTTAACATAAATTAATCATTAAATGAAAATGAAACTCTTGACATGCATATTTCTAGACGTGCACTTTGCATAATTATGCCACATGAAGCAAATTTCAATGAAATAGCAGGGTTCTCCATCATTTGAAATGTTACTGTGTTGCAGAGTTAACGCGAAGAACTAAAATTTCGCGGTATTTTCGCGATCAAATTCGCAACTGAATAACTATTTCTGAAAATTACAAAAGAATACATGCACACACTTATTTAAAAATCGCTAATTAGTTACACAAATGCTATGGTCGTAACTAAAATAAATAAAACTAAAAACAGGTTTTGAAATGCAGAGGACATTCTGACCGATACAGCTGTACTACTTAACATTTTTGAAAATTAAATTGCCGTGATGATTTATCAGTTTTCTTGATTGAGTTATCGCATTACATAAAAAAAGAAACTTAGAACTGTAAAATATTTTAAGAGTTCCTTTAACATGTTCAAAATTTTAAGCAATTTATTTACATCAATTAAATGATTGTATAGTGCTAAAATTATTCTAGAGCCGTGGCTCTATGGAAAAGACAGATTTTTTTTTTTAAATAATACAATGTATTTTATCGCAACTACCAATTAACCCTTATATGGAAGTGTGAAAACAAATTATTTGTCTTTGTTCCGTCATGCGTAAAGTCCGGCGAGGGTCTAGGAGATAATTGATCATGCAAGTGAAGCCGTAGTGATTACATGTAAGTGCTCTAACTTTTATAATTGAAAGACGATATAATTAATTGATTAAAGTCTAAGTAAAAGAGAATTTGTGTGTTTAGATTTTCTAATTTTCACAGATCTTACTGTGTTGGCAAAATTTTTACTGTGTTGCATGCATAAAATTTGAATCGTTACTGTGTCGGAGAAAATTTTACTGTGTCGGGAGCAACACAGTAAAACAGCTCATGGAGAACCCTGAATAGTATTGTATCTTTTCAGAGATGTTTTGGTTTCATCTATATGGCCTATTATAAAGTGTATTTTTAAATAGGGATAATCCAGATTGTATTTCACAAGAAAAACTAAACAAGTGTTACATATACACAAAGTAATACATATGAACTTGCAGAAAATAAACCAATAAAGTATAAACATCAATGTTCTGCATGGAAAGGTGGCTAAAAATCTTACCTCCTATTCCGTATCCTGAAATTCAATTTTATACATGTGTATCATTTTGATAATTTGAGGAAAAATATCATAAAGAATTCATATAACGTATTCTTACTTTCAACCAATAGTTTACACATTCTTTATGATAATAACCAAATAAACGTCCATTTAAATATTGAAACATCAAAAGAAAGGTTTTCATAATAATATAACGATGACAATTGATAATAAGACCAATACTGTTGTTGGAGCATATACTCAAATGTGGGATTATTTACGCATATTACAATTGCCTATGTAATTTACATACAATTTCAAATTTATAACAATTTATAACAATTTATAAATACTCTTTCGTACATTTA
The DNA here is from genome assembly GCA_003671525.1 of Saccostrea glomerata. NCBI lineage: Eukaryota > Metazoa > Mollusca > Bivalvia > Ostreida > Ostreidae > Saccostrea > Saccostrea glomerata. Next base: position 82,873 of record PRKT01001298.1, on the reverse strand, counting down.
AGAACTTTCGGGTGAATGGCATCAAAAATACAGTAGTATCACATATGTTCGCCAATTGCTCTATTTTGTGTGAGGTAAATTTTTGGCGCAAAGTCCGACTAAGAGCTAAATTATCTATTGACATATTTTCCCCTCAGGGTTAGGGTTAGGGTTAGGGTCAAATTAATAATGGAATTGTTTGCCACCTTCCTTTTAAGACTTATAATGATGATGTTTATAACATACTTTAAAGTATTTTTGTCACAAATTCCAAATTTTCAAACATCTCTGCACATCTATGGGACTTGACAAATCATAAATAAAATGAATGTTTTGTGTGTATTTCCATTAGTTTAGAAATATGAATGATGACAGACAACGAAAAAGTATATATGTATTAATACCTGAACTGTATTTCGAATAAAGATGCTAAATAAATTATTCTAAATGCATATAGATAGTTTGATTAAACTTCTTATTACATAAGTACCTACCAAAACAGTACGCCTCCGGGCAGGAATCTGGGGGAATTAAGAAATATGCGTAAAATGTTATACAGTTCTGTACTTGTATTTCATATCTTTTGTCGCAAGCTGACGTAATACCAGGGACACACGCGTTTCGGCTCACTATCCCGTCTTCCTGCGAAGGAAGATTGCCTATAAATAAATATTTTTTAAAGAAATATGAAAACTAGTATACTAAGTGTAAAAACTTCATATTGTAATTAACTTCTAAAATCAGTTTTCTAGCAATATACATTCGATGTTTATTGAAACTTCAAATCTATTATAATCATTTTACAGCGGTATTTGTTTATCCAATTATTTCATTTAAATATGAATTATATATGAATGTAAAGATAAATGTCATTTGCTATTTTTCACAATTTATTTTAAGATGCATATGTAAAAGTAACTTTTTATCCAATCAAACATAGTTTACTTTTATTTAATGCATGTAATTTTAGACTTTTGATCAATAAATTTAAATTAATTAATCAATTGGAGATTGTAAATATTTCTAAAGATACTGTGTACGATTATTTAAAGAAAAATTATAAATTGATCTTAATTCAATTGAAGGAATTAACTTTTTAAATGTTGCTCCCTTCATGTCATAAATCGGTTTATTTAATGCATTCAAGAGCTTTTGTAGATAATCAACATTGAAATTTACAATTTAGAGAATAATTTCAAGAGTGCTTTATTTCAATTGTTATGTTCGGATCTTTAACTAATATTCATTTCGTTTCTTAGGTTTACACATATACAAACCTTGCATCCATATTCCATTTTCAGTTCCGCATCGGAATGGCAATGTTTCATTTTGCACTATTTCATTTCCGTCTGTTGATCGAAACCATTCTCCCGGTGTGTTTATTGCATATTTATCACATATTGGCTTCTCAACATTAGGATCAATTTCATAGACATGTTTTCTGATATCACTATCAGTCAAAGTTTTTGTTGTCAAACACGGATTTTGAGAAGAAGTGTCGATCCCTATACACAAAAGAAATGTAAAACAGTTACAAATCTGATAAAATGATTTCAAGATGCATGTCAAATTGTTATATATAAAGCTGAAAGTCTCATTATCCAAGAACCTGACAACTTACCTATACAAAAAACAAATGTTGCGATGAAAATGTTCATCTTTTCTACAAAGGAAGATTTATCAGTAATCTTAATTTTTGATGTATTTTAAATGTTGTGTCAGCCAATGAAAAAAATAAGGCCTGTATACACTCACCTCATTGGCTAGCATTACCTGATATATTTATCTACTTTAATATATTAGTTATATATACTTGTCATTCAAAAATGATCAACTCCAAATCTATGAGTTCCCCACCCCCTTTCCAGGGAGAAAGAGAGAGAGAGAGAAAGAAAGAGCGAGCGAGAGATAGAGAAAGACACACAAAGAAAGAAGTAAACACACATAGAGAGAGAGAGAGAGAGAGAGAGAGAGAGAGAGAGAGATAAGCTTAATACATTTTTACAAGACATGCATTCTCTTTGACTTGCACACACACATATAAACTCTCAAACTCTCATTTAAGCAAAGCCTAATATTGTGGCTTTCTCTTATAATCATTATGCACAATTATTACACTTTAACGGAAAAGCAAAGTTTTTGAAAGAGCTAAGAAACCTCTGAAAAATTAAAAAATACCCATGAGTGACAATTGAAAGTCATCGATTAAATCATACCTACGTCAATGGGCGGTAACTTTTTTCTCTTATCATAAATATTTTTATCGGGTATAACAGATGTAGAACACACAGGCAGTTTCAAACACAATGAAGTGTACATCGCTATTAATCTCTTGTTGCATTGCAAGCTTTTGTAATCATATTGCAGTTGGTAATAATTTCTATTTCCTTTTCATCTGAGTATTCAGGTATTAGAAATTATTGGTAATGTAAATAACAATTTTCTAGGAAATGCCTCGGATCCCTGCTCTTTAAATAATCATGGAAATCTACACGACGTAGGATGGAGAGGAACAAACTGCAGATTAAACGATAAAGGTGTTTGTGATAAGCGATTGGAACCAGGATGGTACTCTGCAAAAGGTGAAGAGGATGTCAATTTTAGAAAAATGGCGGAAGGACCTGTCGAGATGTTCTGGTGTGGAACAATAAATCCGATGTATTTATTGAAAGGTAACGTCTGAATTATCTATCTAAAACAGGTCCATTTTGGAATAAGTTTGACAAATATATGTTTTTAAAATTGGCTTTAAATCAGATGTGTTTAATGAGTTTCCATCTTGCTCATGCTATTTTTGCTCAGGAAACAAATTTGAAATTGTCCTATCTTAGCATGCACATATTTCATAAAATTTGTTCATATGGAGTTGGGTCTAGCACATGTAAATTTTTTTGGTGAAACTCAATTGTCTTATCATAATATTGTAATAAATTTCATAATTCTAGACACAAAAGGAATATATTTTTTCCTATTTGATACAAAAGAAAAAATATCTGATTTCGTGGATGTTACATCATACAACTCTTAATTACGATGTAGAAAAATGCATATCAATTCAGAATTATGTAACGAATAATAATTAAACTCATAAACACTCTATGAATCATCATATTTGAGTTTTACATATTATTGAAACACCAACGATTTTTTTCAAATTGAATGCTGTTTGTCATTGGACCATCTTTACCAAAATATTTTGGTTACTCTCTGCCGGCCAACTGACAAAAATTGACCGACTTAAAAGTGTGTTTTACATTCTAGATCATTCCCTTTTTTATACGGTTAAAAATATGTAGAAATGTTTCTGGAAAAAAAGTTTCCCCATCTGCCTTCCTTACCAATATTTTAACCCTGAGTCGGAAGAGGGCAGGCAAACATTAATTTAAAGATGATGTTGAAAATACTTTTATCATATATCATTTTTATTCTGGTTAAAATGATAACAAAAATGTTAAAGTGTAAGAGAATACGAGCAAAATTGTGATAATGTAACTTTATTCAAAAAAAAATTATCACTTAAAAGTCATCCCTTCGTTTTTTTACAAGTCTTTTGCTGTTAAGGTACAGGTACTGTATCCGTTACATGTGAAGGAAATATAGAAATCATCTGTATATTGTACATGCGCTTTGTTTTAAAAAATGACAAGAACAAGAGTTTAATTACTTGAAATATGATCAAACGCAAAACAAACTTTTTATGATTATAAATTTTACATATGTTGATAGCATCTACTTTTTATACTGGGAAACATCCATAAGTACAAACACTGGCTTGTTTTTCGCAGTTGAAAGATGGAAGCAATAATTTTTAATATTTCATTTAAAGAACTTAATTAAATCGTTTTCATGCTTAATACTACGTTCCTATTTTTAATCCCAAATTTTGTAAAGAAAAAGAAAAATTTTTTTAAAATGCTATGGAAAATAAGAAGTAAAAACTGTTTATCTTGCAATTTGAGCTATCGAATGCCTTTTGTTTTACTTTGACATTAAAATAAATACAAGAGTCATAGACATTGTAAAAAGATTAACTGTAAATGCTTTAAGGTTTTTTGATTAATATTTGCCTTTATTTAAACCCTAACAATTAAAGTAATTCTGTGCTGACATATTTACAACTGATGTTTTTTAAAGAAGTTTAATGAAAAACAAACGTATTATAGGTTCTCATCCGTCAGTAGCAGATGGCATTGTTCAGAGGACTGTTTGTGTTTCTGGAGTAGATACCCTTTGCGAAAGAAATTTCACCATTGGAATAAAGAATTGTTCTGCATTTTATGTTTACAACCTGACAAACACTGAGGAGTGTTCAATCGCCTATTGTTTTGGTTTGTACATATCACTGTATAATTTAACATATCTTGTAAAGAGACACAAATGACAAAACATAATAATTATAAAATATGTTATTAGAATTTTATTATGGAAACTTGCAATTATAATAGTATTCATGGAACATTCCAGGTTTCGGAAGGGAATGTCAAAAACCAGGTAAATATGTACAGTTAAATACATCAAATCAAGTATAAATACTCAAGCGTCATCTTCGTAAGGATCGATCAAAGAGAACAAATTGAATTATCGAAACATTTGCTTTGATAGTCATTTGTATATAAATTTTTATCAATTGATTGCTAAAATCGTTCACAATCCTTGATCAAATATCCATTTACACATTTTACACATGAATAACTAATTTTTCTTTTTTTTTTTTATCTAAGATCCATGTGAAGAAGCAAATCACGTCAAAATAAATGTAGATGATGACAGGTCAACCAATTGCCGCAATGCAGATTTACAGCTATGTGACCTTACTTTAAAAAGTAGTTGGTATCGAATGCAGTACAAAGATATTGATGTAAAAATGCCAAATTATTGCATTCCAGAGCAAAGCTGTGGGACTGACCATCCAGTATGGCTTAATGGTATGTGTTTTTGTATAAATTGATTATTCCCTGAAATATCTTAACCTTTAAAAAATAGATTAGTCAATATGATAATCAATAATGTGATCTGTGATTTGTCTCTTAAGGTCTGGAACCTACGGTGGATAAAAAAGTTGTTACCTTGAATGCATGTGTGAGCATTGGCAATATGCAAAATTGTACATGCTTAAAAGAATATGAAATACAAGTGAAAAACTGCACGTCGTTTTTAGTCTACAACCTCACCGCAACAAAATCCTGTCCAGAAAGATATTGTTTTGGTAATGAAAACTGTAAAGCTCGGTATAATTGTAATTACAGATTTGATTGATAAAATAGATTTTGAATGATAGTAAATAAGTAAGTAAGTAAATTATTTATTAAAGTGACATGTGTATTGTTACAGTAATACAATATATTTTACAATAATTAATTGAGTTTCTTACGCCCGGCCCAAATGACTTATATGTCACTGTTTATATTTCTAAAATATATATATATGAAATACAAAGGCACATAGTAAAGAAAAATGATATTAAATTGACATTACAAGATTATGACAAATAATACATTAGATTATGCTTTGAATCAGAAGATATTAAATACTATTTCAGGTAATCTTGGCACATGCCCAGTGAAAGAAAGAACACAAGGTAATTTATGAATGCCATATAAAAAATATTCAGAGACAATTAAGCGGAACCTTTTACCGGTCGGCAGGGGATGCTCACTCCTCCATGGCACCTGATCCCACCTCTGATGTTTTGGAGGTCCGTGTTTGCTCTGCTCTTATTTTGTATATTTGTTTAATGGACGTTGAGATTGAATACTGTTCGTTATTTCCATATCCTTCTTCATCTAATCGATATTACCCAGCACAATAAAGCGTAGTCTGAATTAGAAATGAAAAGTATACAATGTTATTTACATAAAGCTCTTGACTTTTTTTTTTTATCAAAGAGTGAGATAACGAATAGTCATATATCTGCCGAATAATGTTTAATCTTTCAAAATAGCTCTTGCCTTCATTGTAAAACGAGGAAACACAGATCTTTTTATTGGTAAAAAATCTATCAATATATACTTCTAGATATATCAGAAATTATATATGAAATTTTGTTTTTGTTTTCTTCCGTTATTGTCCCTAAAATGTCCTTTTATATCCTTCAGTTATAAGTCAAAAAGAGTTACAAAAAAGCTTTCGAAGGATTTTGTTTTTTGTTTTCTGTTATGAAAGTTTATTCTCCCTTATATAATAACATATAATTTATAATTCAAAATATCATGGAGTTCAATCTTCCAGAGAATTATCATCATTTTTATTCTTTGAGAATTTTTTTAATTGATTATTTTTACAATTTTTGTCTGCGTAAAACAGCTCAAACTATTCTTTCAGACTTAACTTTTCCATTTTTACTACGATATACTATGTACTAGCATTGAGAGAAATGCATTTCTACAATTGTATTTGGATTAAAATCCTGTCATTTTTTTTATTCTCTTTGAACATCACGTGTAATAATAAACCCACTTTTTTCAATTAACAGCTTCTAGTAGCTATGGTGACATATTTCTGCCCCCTACATGCAAGATAAATTATGATAACATGCAACTTAATTATGTAGACATGCAACATATTTTTGTCAACATGCTAGTTAATTATGTTGACATGCAAGTTACCAATCTTATAAGAAAATATCAAATAAATATCGGCAAACTTACTAACTAACGCCTGTATATAACATTTTAGATGCAATATGCAACATAATAATGTGGACATGCGACTTATTTATGCTATCATATTTCTCCTTTGCGTGGAGTTCATCAATGGTTTTATTCTACAATTATTCTACATTTTTTTTCAACAAGATAGTCGTTATTTAGTTGAAAGGGAACATATTCGGCATTTTGAACCCTATCTTCCACTCAGCCCTACACATGTTTTAATGAGGGAAAATATGAATTTTACGAAGACTGCTCGAGTAGATAAAAGTGGTTGTTTGCCAGAAAGTCTTGATAAACCCAGATAACAATGAGCCGGAGGTAAAAACGCCGAGAAAAATAGGCAGACGATGCGCACATGCGCCAGTGGTTGGAACACCAACTTAAAGTTGACCAGCTCAAAGATCCAAATCGCGCAATCTGTTTCTATCATTTTTTAAAATGATATTGATAAATAAGGAAGGCGACACTTTTCATTTTTTTTTATCAGCAAGCATGTTCATGATAATCCTTGATTTCAAGCAATTATTGCCCTTAACGTTAAAAAGGGAGAGATAAAAACAACAGTTATACAGGTTAACATTTAAAGAATCAAGAAAAAGAACAAAACCTTCATATATTCCTAAAACAAATATACCCTTTCATTCACAATTTATTAGTCAGCCCTGTTGAGAAGTCGAGAAGTAAGGAGTTCGAATCCAAATGTGAGACATTGAGATGGGTCTTTTGGATGGGATCGTATAAAGAAAGGTCCCATGTCGCAGTAGATGCTGGCTTAATAAAGATCCCTCACTGTCGAATTGCCAGCTCTTCATCGGAAATTGGTGGCATCTTTATATGATTGAAATTTCTCGAAAGAGAAGCTAAACCCGAAACAAACAAATACTATGTCTTAAAAAAGCTATTTTATAGAAAATGATCATTCTAATATCAATGCAAATTTTGAGCAACAATCTTAATATTAAGATCGCCGACAAATCTCTTACTTAAATGCTCGAATTACAAGTCTGATGAGACAATTCAGGAAATACTCGGTATTTAAGTTAAAGAACTATGAAAGAAAAAAGACCTTTTGAAAAGAAAAAAGGAATACCATGTACTGAGATGTCTATTTTGCCTATTTGCAATTGTTAAAAGTAAGTTTATTTTACGCATTTAAACAGAGGCCAAGTCAACTTCTCCAGATTTTTTAAAATACATTTATGGATCAGTTGCAGCCATTGTCATGACCATAGCATTAGCGACTTTGTCATATTTCTTATACAAAAAAATTCAAAGGTAAGCATTTTTTTTATACAAAATCAATGACAAAATGATGTTAACAAGAATACAATAAAATCACAAAAAAAAGATGAAGGCTTAATATACTAACGTATATATTTCAGATCTAATTCTAGGGTAGACAGTTTTTGCGAGAAATATGATGAACAGGAAATGAAAAAGAAAAAGAAATTAAAAGAGTGAAACACCACATCTATTTCTTAGTTGAATAGACCCATGAACAGAAGAACAGACTCTTATTTATACGTGACAATTTTTAAAATTTACATCATTAAATCAATTTTATGAATTTTAGATAATTATTCGGTCTGTACTTTTCTCAGTTAATGTCATGTAGAATTTTAGAGTTATAATCATTCAATTGTATATTGTAACATTTAGCCTGGGTCTTTTTTCCCTTAACTTAAATATTTTATTTCTTGTTGTAGTTCATATGCTTGTTTCAATCTTTATGGTATATTTATTTTATATGAAATAAAATGAAGTAAAAAATAAAAAAGACAAAATTGTCTTAATTTAAACAGATTAGAGTATCTAATATCAGCCACATACATCTTTTCGGTAAAGAAGACTTCAGTATTCAAAGACATTTCGGAATCATGTATATGCCGATTTTCAACATTTACAGGGTCATTTTTATATACACGGATATTATGAAGGAAGGATATGGAGATAACGAACAGTATTCAATCTCAAGTCCATTAAACAATATAAACTCTATGATAAATTGTATTTGCTGACAAGGTCGTTGTATCGACCATAAACGTTACTTGAGACTGTTGATATTCTTGTTTCATCAACTTGCTTGTCAATAATTTACCTCGTTTGAGAAATTGTTCATACGTAGAGCATGCTTTTGCGTATTGAATCAACTGAGATATATATACTCCGTATGCAGGTGATGAAGGTATATTGCTGCATAAGTAAGGGAAGTTGACGATCGAAAAGTTAAAGTCATCACGTTTATCATATAGCTTGGTTGTTAGATAACCATTAACGTATTTTTTAAGTAAAATATCCAAGTATGAAACAGAAGTGTTCGACTCTGTGGTTTCTTTTATCTCAAGCTCACCAGGATATATCGTATCGACGTAGGAATGGAAATTATCATTATTAATTGACAATACGTCGTCGATATATCTAAATGTCGAGTTGAAGGCCACAGCAAGTGTTTTCTTCTTTTCACGCATAAGATTTTTCATAAATTCTGCTTCATATGAATATAAAAATAAGTCTGCTAATAACGGAGCGCAATTTGTACCCATGGGAATTCCAACAGATTGTTGGAATACCTGGTCTCCAAAAACCACATAGATATTGTCAATCAGAAACTCAAGCATCTTCTTGATGTCAACTTCAGAGTACTTATGTGTACAATCAGAATCTGTTTTAACAAAATTATTTTGCAAATGACCAATGACGAGGTAAGTAAATTTACGAGTTTCATTTTTATTTGAAGAAGCAGCTGTCAATGATATCAAAAAGCCTGGATTTTAATTTGTCGTGGGGAATTGTTGTGTATAAAGTTGAAAAGTCGTAAGTTTTTAAGCTGTTGATTTTTGAAAAATCTTGTGATTTCAAATTGTCCAAAAGTTCTTTAGAATTTTTAAGCATCCACATCTGATTCACACCACTTCTTGAATATATAGTTGCATAGTACTCTTGAAGTTTTTCCTTCACCACTGTCAGTATCTTAGTGAGAAGTAACGAAAGAGGCTTGGTTGAACATTTACTGGAACCTGCAATGTATCTTTGTTTGTAAGGATTCTTATGAAGTTTCGGAATCCAACATATATAGGGTAGTTTAAATTCATTTTGGCTCTGTGGAATATTAAAAGTATTCAAAACTGACAGGTGATTTTGAAGAATTTTTTCCTTAGAAAGGGAGGTATGAGTATAAGTAGGATTACCACTCGTAGAATTAAATCCAAGTTCTTGTAGAATGCAATTTATATAATGAGCCTTAAAAACAAAGACAATGTTGTTACCTGCTTTGTCGGCAGGAACCAGTACGTACTGATCGTGTAATCTATCTAATTCTTTTTTCACTTCTGGTTTATTGAACACAGAAGGATAGATGGTTTTCATTTTTCCCCTCAATCTATGAATACGTGACTTTGCATGGATCTTATATATTCAATCCATTCTGACAAGGTGTCAACGTCTTCTTTTTCATATCTGGCCCATCTTCTGGCGTAATTTTCAACAGAATCCATAATATTTATGAAATTCCGACGCCAGTTTAAGGATCGGGGTTCCCTATATTTAGGACCTTTTAAAATAAGTGATCTAAGGTCCTCATTGCGAACTATATTTACGTCACCTGTAATAACGTGTCCAGCAGGAATATAGTTATAGGGCGAAGAAGAACATGAACACGAAGGGGGATTATTTTTCAGATAGTCGGTATCCAGGCCATGTAAAGTGTTTTTGTAATTGAAAAGTCGATGAAAAGTGAATGGTCGATGTGTATTTGTAGGAAATAACAAGGTGTAGTCGTTAACTTGACATATGGTGGAATACAAGACTGGACCCTTTTGTGATTAAGAATATTACTTATATTAACCGCGTCAATTCCTTTATTGGCATATTGAAGCTTAAGGAAAAGACGGATTGTTTTAGCTGCATTTTCTTCCGTGAAACGCAAGGGTTTAAAAAGCCTATGATATTCAATATCCATAATCACAGATCCGAGCCTATATTCAGGTGATGAGGAATCTAAAATTGGGTGTTCCTTGGCCTTTTCAAGAAGACTATTTTGTTGATTTACATAAGGTAGTAATGAATCAAAAGAAACGTCGTATATTACAGGTTTATTGTATGAACGATGTCCATGACTACGCTTACGTCTCTGAGTATGGTTAAAAAGTCCCATCACATTTACATTGTTACACTGCAAGCTGGAAAGATTTACAACACTATCGACATTGTCATTACATCCATAGGGAAAGACTGTCATTTTAACAAGAAAAGGGGATTCTTGTATTGCTTATGATATACTCTCATAATGTTGTATTTATTGAATGAAGTTTATTATAATTATATTTGAAGATTTCTTTTCCGATTCCATGGCTTCTGTTTCAAAATGTTCTGAGGGAAACTGATATTTTGATAACTAACACTTCGACGATGTATTTTCAATTGATGAATTTATTAGAAAAGCCTAGTATACGAGGGTTGTTCAGAAGTTTCGTGAACAATGACGTTTTGTTAAAATAAATGGTTTTATATGCATCTATTGTATATCAAATTATTTCTTGTGAAAAACCAAGTGAGAATGATTTAATTTTAATAAATGAAACTTCACATTTGTGTAAAATTCGGGGTCTTTAAAGATCGCAGATTGTGCGCACGGACCAGTCTGACGTTAAGCTTATTTCATTATAACGTCAAACATTTGGATTTTGACTTAACACATGTTCATGGACGCACACTACATTTCTTTTTTTAGGCGCAACACACTTCCAAGTGCTAGAAATAATCTTAAGGTATAGATTATAATTTATTTAATTTTTAAAATTCAAAACAATGAACAAAAATTTACGAGCGTCATCTATATAAACAGTTTGAAACTGCACAGCATCATCCGACGCTGCGCTAAATTTATAACAAAGTCATGAATAGAAATCTCCATTTTCAGTAAATAACATGTGTTTTTAAATCCTTGTAGTGTCTTTCTAATTTGCACACACTGTTAAAAAATCGTATATACCGTATATATCTCAAATCAATACACTAAATATATTTCAAACATTTTGAGTTGTTTTAACAAATATTTGTCTCGTTTCAACCGTATTAAAACATATTTTTTCTGTCGAGTTTTTACACATATTTGTTAGGTTATTTTTGTTTAGTATTTGAATTGTCTATATAGTAAGCGATACTTAAGATATCATAAATTGATAATAGCCGCTTTATTTGTGTAACATATTTTTTTTTATTTTGACTTTTGAATCATTTTAATCCGAACACTTTATATCAGAGTTTATGTCATTTTTTAACATTGGTTCGCACTATCTTCGATCTTTGAAGACCCCGATTTTTACAAAAATATTACGTCAATCAATGAAAATTAAATCATTCTGACTTGTTTTTTCATAAGAGATAATTTGATATGCAACATATTTATATAAAAACATTTATTTTCACAAAACATCATTATCCAGGAACTTTTTGGACAATCCTCGTACAGAATATTGGAAAGTCTTCATAATTTACAGTGTTATCAAATATTTCCCATTATCTTAATGACCATACATCAGGCTCGATGCTTCATACTCTGAAGGAGGCATGGTCTTCCAAAAATATATTGGAATTCCCATGAATACCCTTTGCGCCCAAATATTATCAGATATATTTCTGGAACAGAATTAGTGCAAAATCTTAAGCGTGAAAAGAAGACGCTTGTTGTGGCTGTCTTCAACTTGACATTAATATATATGGAAGACGAATTGTCAATTAACAATGATAATTTTCTATGTCGGTACAATATATTCTGGTGAGCTTAAGATATAAGATACACAAAGTCTGACACATCTGTTTCATACTTTGCAGCACAGTTGAGGTTACTTTTGGAAGGCGGAGCCTTATTTGTTGGGAAATGTTTACTATGACGTAACACAAAATATAAGGTCTTCAAAATATCACAAAATGAAATTATTTGCTGTTTCAAACTGCTGGTTTCCACACAAAAATATGAAAACATAATTAAATTTGCATCGATCGCAATGCACTTGTCAATGTGACGTCATCTCGCAAAAATGACGCAGTTTGTACACATTGAGAGGCTAATCAAGTCACATTTTGTATAATGAAAAATGTTTTTGTTCTCAAATGAAATATTATTTGCAATTATATAAAAGGCCGTTAACTTGAATGCGATATCTATTTTACTATATTATTATTTATCAACTGTCCGTATATTCTCCAGACAAGTGATACTGTCGTATGTTTGCATGCAGATTCATTGAAAAAGTAACAGAAGTGCCCGAATCAATCCATTTATTGCAAGGACATACCCTCAATGTTTCTTGCAAAATTTTTACACATAAACTCAAGAAGCATTACGATATTTGAAAAGTGCTGCGAACCTCATGAAATATAGCAAATAGATGAATTACAGCAAAATATTCAACCTGTCGTCCAACAAATAAGATTTTACTTATAATTGCTAAAATCATGTGACTTTGACATCACGTGACAAGTCTAAATAAAAAATCTAAATGTCCTCAACATTTATATATATATATATATATATATATATATATATATATATATATATATATATATATATATATATATATATATATATATATATATATATATATATATTAAAATTCAAGATGTCCTTGGTATAGGTATGTACATATAGAAAAATAATCCAGAGTTTGGAAAAGATGATCACATTTTATTCCAAAGCGCTTTCGCCATTCGGCTCTTCAGTGGATTTTGAATAACAATAGCAACATGACATGATAACGTCGTTATTATGACGTCATAATTAAAGGACAACGTTAAAATTTGGCGCAAAAATTGTTCGTAGAAAGCGCCAAATTAAATAGACTTGACACTGTAAATGATACATATTTACACAGTAATAATCAATAATTAATAAATTTTAAAAACAATATTAACAGTCATTGATTAAATCAGAACATTTATCTGTTTAGTTTAGGCTTAAATTTATCAATGAAATATTGTTCTTTGGCCCGCCGTAACTGTTCATTTTCCTCAGTAACTTTATAAAACGGAAAGATACTAAAACGTCCTTTACCGCATTGTTCAAAATGTTCGCTGCACGGAGTATTTCTTACGGAAGGGTCCCTTATCTGCTGTTTGTGCAAACAAAAACGACGTTATCATGTCATGTTGCTATTGTTATTCAAAATCCACTGAAGAGCCGAATGGCGAAAGCGCTTTGGAATAAAATGTGATCATCTTTTCCAAACTCTGGATTATTTTTCTATATATATATATATATATATAAAGCACTAAAAATGACCAACGACACGAACAATAAAAATTGTCAAATTTTCTGGACGCCCTGTCCCTTCCTCAGGACAAAGAAAAAAGCTAAAAAGTCATAAGAACAAAGGAAAAACAACTAGCACTACTACTAAACAACTAAACACTAAATATTTACATACTTAATTACACGTTGAATTGGAAATATATATATATACTCAACAACAACAACAACAAAAAAAAGAAACGCATATTCAGATTAAGCATAATAATCTGAGTTTCAATTTAATCCTTGTTCTTCTAAAGTGTTTTTAAAAATGATTTGATAAAAATCAAACATGTCCTTTAATGCGAGTAGAAAAGTGAAATTTATGTCATTGTTGACGCCTCCAAATTTTAGGGGCATACCGTCTTAACCAATCCAATGTTATTCTAAAAGTGTATTTAAAGTGTTTTGATAAAAATCAAACATGTCCTTTGATGCGAGTAGAAAAGTGAAATTTATGTCATTTTTGACGCCTCCAGATTTTAGGGGCATACCGTCTTAACTAATCCACATGTTCTTTGCGACGTCTACGTGCTAGTGGATTTCCAATGTACGGATGACGTGCACGAATACCAGCTCCTCACTGTCTCTTGCAAACAATTTATGCACTTTTACGCTGATCTTTTTCATTCAGAAATTGTAGCAACAGTTTTAAAAGCAGTTCTGAATTGCTTGAGGTGCTAAAAAAGGGGGGGTCTGACAGTCCTGCATGGCTGTGGTTACCTGTGGACGGCTAATTCTTGGTCTTCCGATGTACGTTTAACGGCTGCAAGACCAATTGATGTATTCCGAATGCAGTTGTAACTTCCTGTTGCGTAGCTACGACTAGCATCATCGTTAGCCTGGTAGTGTTCATCTTTGTTTCGGTGTAGCATTGCAGCATCAAAACTGCAATCAAATCTTGAATTTGGGTTTGATAGGAGTGTTCATATTTTTTCTAAATCCAAAATATCAATGAGAATAGACACCCGATTTAGGAGAAATCATGAAAAATACTACTTTCATTAACACGTCTAATCAAGGGAGATAATCACCACTTGGGTTTTAAATCTATATGTTGTCCTTTAAATAGGTCACATGTATCCAATGATGAAATAGATAGCTGTTCCATGTACATTTTTATTTATTCGATGAGTTAAACAATATGCGTTTCTCTTTTTGTTGTGTACATACAACTTTGAGATAAAAGCTAATATAAAGAGTCTTTTATTAAACATGTTTACACAGTTTGTGAGCTATTTAGAACAGGGATACTAAGACTTGTGAAACTAATGCTTACACATTTTAAAACCGATAATAATCTAGAGTTCGCTTGCACCAAGAAGCCAGAACTACTTTGGCAGTTTTTACGTGGATACTCCCGCTTCCAGATAACTATATGAAGGAGTGATTAAAATAAATACATTTACTTTAATAAATATTTTCCTGAATTTCGGAACCTGTCCGTTACATTCCTGATTTATTTTCTACTTTCGTTTCATTTTGAATTATCCCCCTTTGCTAAACAAATCAAATCGTCTGCATAACAACAAAACAGTTATGGGAAAGAAGAGAAGAAATCGGCATTACTTCTCTTAAATGTTTGACTTTGAGATATCTGGTATGAAACAATAGATCTTTCAAAATATGTTTTATGTTACCAAAGCGGGGAAAACCGTAAATCTGTTAAATCTGGGAAAGGAATGATCGAGAAAACGACAATGCATGAATGAGGACGGAATTCTTTTAATCTTGAACACTCGGCAGCAGACTCTTTCAGGTTTTATAGCATTGACAGGTTGTGATACGTTTTTATATATTCGGATTGAAATTCAGATGAAAAGATGCACAAATGCAATCCAAAATTTCTGTGTCCTAGAGTTGCTAGGATATTTGAGTAGCTTCCCTTTCCATTTACGAACATAGATAACCTACCGGGGAAAATATATCCATAGGGATAACACAACAGGTAAGTTTTTTTGTGTTAAAGAACTAAATTATTTCAGAGAATGTTGGTTATCACACAACAATATTTGAGAACGTTTTTCATTAGCATGGTTAGAGCCATTTTGAATTTTTAACAACGTTAACGTTGTGATGATGTATTCGTGCGCACTGTTTTTGATGCGTAAATTTAATAGAAAAGCGAAAGAAATTTTTTTTTATTACTTTAAAATCATAATTAAATGATAAGAAATGAATGTAATACATTTTCTTTGATCGATGTATCAAAGTAAAAATTTGGACGGTAAACTTTTCATCAATGCGCGTAGCTTTCCGTCCAAATTTTTCTTTGTTACAGCGATCATAGAAAAAAAATATTACATTCATTTCCTAAATTCTTATTTTGTGTTGTGTGATATTTTTTTTTATTTGTAAGAAAAACAAACAAGTATATCATTTTAAAACTATTAATCTCAAAGATATACAGAATATCAAACAAAAATGTCAATCTAAAATCTCAAGAAAATGGGAGAAGTGGCTGCAAATTGAAATTATATGGAAAAGTATTTAGGTTCAATTCATGAAATTATATTAAAACAAAAGATTCAAGAATGTCAATTGACCAGATCAAACCTGAGATGTTTGAAGGTCTGTGTTTGCTCTGCTCCTATTTTGTATTGTTTAACTGACTTTTGATTTTGAATACTGTTTGTTCATAACATCTTATACACGGAAGGAATATAAATTCAGCGGAATGTGTCAATCAGACGGTACATGTTTTTTTCTGTAATTCAAATACTGAGATTCAGAAACATTTATTTTATGAATGTAAACATGTCTAATTACTTTTAAAAGTGGTACAAAATACAATGTTTAAAAAACCTGTAGGGAATCTAATCAAATTTGTTGTATTAATTGTTTTACTGCGATTCGTTGGAGAATCCCAAAGTGTCCAAATCTGTATCAACACCTTGATTTATATATACAAGTCGTCAATATAGAAAACAAAAAACAGCATCAGGTATGAAAATAAAAAATATTACTGCTTCAATATTCTTAAAAGAATCCAAGACAGAAATTAACCTTTCATTTTTTTTACAAACTGATATATTAAATTTAAGATAAAATATGCTAACAGACTAGGATTAATTGTTACGTGTTTTCCACACTACAGATTTAAATAAATTAAAAAGACCTTTTCCAGTTTATTGTAACATTCATGTCTCATAATAAAATTGATTCCATATTCAAATGTAAATGAAATTTTAGAAGGACTTCTACAAGTTGCAACCAATTAACGTATACTTAAACTTCCTTTTCTAAGAAAGTAATTCTTCAAATCATTCATCATTTTTTAATATTTCTAATATCTCAAACAACAAAAGTGAATTTCAATTACCATATGTATATTGGATTTCGATTCTTCATAAAAATCTTTACAAACAAAGAACCATATGGCAGGGTCCAGTAAATGTTCAACCAAGCCTCTTTCTTTATCATTCACTGAGATATCAACAGTAGTGAAGGAGAAAATTGAAGAGTACTGTACAACAATAAATTCATCAAATGGTGTAAATCAGATGTGTATAAAATTCTATAGAAGGATATGGAGATGACGAACAATATTCAATCTCATGGTCCATAAAACAATACAAAATAAGAGCAGAGCGAACACGGACCCCCGAAACATCAGAGGTGGGATAAGGTGCCTTGGAGGAGTGAGCATCCCCTGCCGACCGATCACACCCGCCGTGAGCTCCTTGTCATGATCAGGAAATAACGGAAAAAATTGTCGTCAATTTAGTGTATATATAATGGACTAACAATTGGTATGAAAAACATCAGTCAGCATTTGATTCAATGATAAATTGTATTTGCTGACAAGGTCATTGTATCGACCATAGAACTTACGAAATGATGACTTTAAACGAGACAGCTGATATTCTTGTTTCATCAACTTGCTTGTCAATAATTTACCTCGTTTTAGAAATTGTTCATAAACTGTATGTAGAGCATGCTCTTGCGTATCGAATCAACTGAGATATATATACTCCGTATGCAGGTGTTGAAGGTATATTGCTTCATAAGTAAGGGAAGTTGATGATAAAAAAATAAAGTCATCACGTTTATCATATAGCTTGGTTGTTAGATTACCATTAGTGTCTTTTTCAAGTAAAATTTCCAAGTATGAAACAAAAGTGTTAGACTCTGTGGTATCTTTTATCTCAAGCTCACTAGGATATATTGTATCGACGTAGGAATAGAAACTACCATTATTAATTGTCAATACGTCGCCACAGCAAGTGTTTTCTTCTTTTCACGCATAAGATTTTGCATAAATTCTGCTTCACTCCTGTGGGGATCCGGGTTAGAATAGGACCCCCTTGCTTGTCGTAAAAGGCGACTAAATGGGGCGGTCCTTCGGATGAGACCGTATAAACCGAGGCCCCGTGTCACAGCAGGTGTGGCACGATAAAGATCCCTCCCTGCTCAAAGGCCATAAGTGCCGAGCATAGGCCTAAATTTGCAGCCCTTCACCGGCAATGGTGACGTCTCCATATCAGTGAAATATTCTGGAGAGGGACGTTAAACAATAAACAATCAATCAATCGATCTCGTTGTCTATAGAAAGGTGTACTCAGCGACGGACTATTTATATATATATATATATTTGTGTGGTGATAAATCTTTTCGAGAATTCTAACTTTCATTGATAAAATAGAATGATCAGGTAAAATTGAATGTTTGTATAAAAGCTGCTGACCACCATGATTTTTTTTAAATCGATGACTTGATATTTTTTTTGTTAAGCGATCCCTTGGTTTCACCGACATAAACAAGTCCACACAGATTACATTCTGTTCCATAGACAACATTTGAAGATTTACAGCTCAGATTTCCCCACGTTTTGGTATAGAAGCTCTGTCCAGTAAGATTACTGGTGAAAGAATTGTTAGTTATCAAATTGTCACACGTTTTACAGTTTCGCACAGAACATTTTGAAACAGAAGACATGGGATTGGAAAAGGGATTATCTAATATATCTGTAATAGAAACCTTACATTCTTTCAATTTGGTGTATGATGTATTGGTTTTATACCAAAACTTGGAATTTGAAGACTGTACATATGACATATGTTTAAAATCCCTGAGGATTATCCCAGGCGCACGAAATGAACTCCAAATGATGTCCAAATGAAATAAGAAATTAGGCATCAGAAGACTTTTGAAAAATCACCAATTTAAAAACTTACTTTTCAACTCTTCACTCAATCATTCCATACGATAATTTAAATAACAGGCTTTTTGATATCATTGAAAACTACTTTTTTTTAATAAATATGAAACTCGTAAATTTTATTTCCTAGCATTACCTGAAGTGTCGTTTGGCTATTTGCAAAATTATTTTGTTAAAAAATATTCTGATTGTACATACTAGTACTCTGAAGTTTAAATCAGAAATATGTTCAAGTTCCTCAATAACAATAACTATGTGGTGTTTGCAAACCTGGTCTTCCAGCAATATTGAAATTCCCATGAGTACCAATTGTGCCCCGTTACTGGCAGACCTATTTTTCGTAACATATAAAAAAGAATTTGTCAAAATTCTTGTATGTAAAAAGAAAGAAACACTTGTTGTGGCCTTCATTTCGACATTTAGATATATCCATGACGATCAGCAATGGTAGTTTCCAAGTTGACGATTGAAAAGTTAAGTCATAACGTGTATCATATAGTTTGGTTTTTAGATTACCATTGACGTTCTTTTCAAGTAAAATATCCAAATAAGAAGTAGATTGTCAGACTCTCAGGTATCTTTTATCTCAAGCTCATCGGAATATGTCATATCGACATATAAGAGTGGTAATAATAATTGTTAATTGACAATAAGTCGTCGATATATCTAAATGTCGAGTTGAAGGCCACAAATTGTTTTCTTTTTTCACGTATAAGATTTTGGACATATTCTGCTTCATTTGATTTCCAAACTTGGTTTGTTTATAATGGAGCGCAATTAGTACCCATTGGAATTCAAATTGATAGTGGAAGACCTGGTCTCTAAAAACAACATGTCAATCACAAACTCAAGCATCTTCTTAATGGCAGCGTACTTTTGTGTACAATGAGAATGTCTTTTAACAAAATAATTTTGCAAATGACCAATGACAATTGAGATAAATATAGGAGTTCCATTTTATTTTTCAAAAATCAGCTTTCAATGATATTAAAAGCCTGGCTTTTAATTAATGAATGGTGATGAATGGTTGTGTATAAAGTTGAAAAGTCGTTAGCTTTTAAGCTGTTATTTTCGGTAAAATCGTCAGTAATTTAAACATTAATATATCATAGAGTCAACGACGTTTTTCATACTAATTCTTAGTCCATTATCCATACAATTAATTGATGACAGATTTTCATACTAATTCTTAGTCCATTATCCAAAGACAGATTTTCCAGTTATTTTCCGATCATGGCAAATAGCACACGGCGGGTGTGACCGGTGTGCAGGGGATGCTCACTCCTCCGTGGCATCTCATCCCACAACTGTTATTTTGGAGGTCCGTGTTTGGTCTGCTACTATTTTTTGATCTGGAATACTGTTCATCTCCACATGTTTAATTTATCTTGTGATATAGTTATATCAGCCTATCAGAAAGCTGCCAACAGAGAAAACACATTGTGACAGATTAGGCTATACTTGTACATTCATAAACATCTATCAAATTCCAATAATTGAATAAATAGATGACATCCCGTATAAGCGTATTTTTTTTTCGCGTGTTGGAAATTTTGAAAAAATGGGGTTGATTAGTAAGCATTTTGATTGCTATTAGATAAATTTATCATCCATATTACTAGTTTAAATAAAGCATTTTCTTTTAGTTTCAATATTCAATTTAAAATTTTGAGTTGTTTCATAATTTATTTAAGCATTTTCATAAATATTTTATGAGTGAATGTACTCCTCTTGGTCACTTGTTCAACTATATTTCAATATCTTGACGTAATTTGTGACAACATAATTTGAATGCCCCGTAGTTTGGGTTAGGGATTGGGGGTGTATAGTTTTTGTCGTGTCCGTCCGTCTGTCTTTTACGCAAAAAATTCAAACATCTACTATGGCCTTATTTTCTAAACAGTAGATACTAGGAATTTCAAATTTCAAATATCAATTTTTTGTGGCAAGACCATTCTTTTGAAACCAGCAAAATTTGGAAATTTCCTAACTCATAAAAAAATTTATCCTCAGCCATTACTTTTTAATCATAAGGGCTAGGGCGTACATACTTCACATATATTATTTTTGTGAGAAGACATTTCAGTAGATATCACTAATTTTGACCCTTTGACTTTGACCTTGGATTTTGACCTATTTTTAACAAACTTTAACTTTGGCCATAGCTTTTGAACAATAAGGGTATGAACTTTCATTCTTCACATTTGTAATCCTTGTGACAAAGGCTTTTGTTGGATATCAACAAATTTGAGCCTTTGACCTTGGACTTTGACCTACTTTTAACAAAAGTTTACTTTTGCCATAACTTAATTTTGAACTGAAAGGGCAGTTTTATACTTCCTACATGTAATCTTCGAGACAAGGTTTTTCTTGAGGAACCAACAACCTTGTCCCTTTGACTTTAACCCCGGAGTTTGTCCTTCCTTTAAAAGCGTTAACCTTGGTCATAACCTTAGAACAGGTGGTGCTTGGGTTTGATATTTCACATTTATATTTCTTGTGAAAAGGCCTTACTTTAGGTACCAACATATTTGATCTGTATTTGAGAAAGCTTAACCTTCGCTATGTTGCCAAACGGGGGCATCAGTACTTTTATCAAATGTTGTTATTTACATTATTTTTAAAAAAAAATAATTGATGTAAGAAATGATGTAAAGTTTTAATTTGAACTCCATCATGTGGATATTTTTCAAATGCATTTTGGGGTGTACAAAATTTAGGACGTGAGAATAAAACTTTCCATAAAATGCACTGCGAATGTAAACTAAGGTCTTCTTAGAAAAATTGCCTGATTACGATGAAAGTGAAATGAATCAAATTTACATCACCGATATCAAATAAAAAGCTGATCAATCTGCATCTGAAAAAATTTCAAGAATAATCTACCCTTGAGGAAAGGAAGATAATTTTAATGTTGTCAAAATATCTGTGGTAAATAATTCGTTTTGTTGCATATTTTAATAAAAAGAGAGATAATGCAAATATTCTGCAAGAGATTTGTTTGAAATTCACATTACTTTTTACAATATGTTAATTTAAATTAAACATGCGCTGCCCTTAAACTTCAATTATTTGTAAATCCAGATGTGAAATTCATTGGACAGTTATTAAAATTTTGCAAAGTCCTTTTATGGAGACTGCTTTTTTCAGTACACCTTTAAAATGTTACTCTCATTAATAATTTCGGACCATTCATATATTAGGTACAAAATCTGGTCCTGATTGAATACCTTATCATAGCCGAGATTATTCCTTGAAGTTAATGTGAATTAACTTTGTGTGTAAGGGGGCTACTAGCTTTTGAATGACATTTTTGCTTTAATTTATTACCGAAAATAAAAAACCAAATAATCTTTCTCTCTGTTCCTTTTTTCACTTTTTATTGCAAATTTATAACCCAGACATAGAGATATGCTGAAGATTTTAAGGGTTTTTAAGTGCTGAAGTTCCCTTAACTATTTGATATATTACCAGACATCAAAGGTATTTGTTATGTGCAGAGCGTTTTTCTCAGTTTCTTTAAGGGTATTATAATTTATATAAACTGACATGAAACAGAGACGCAAAGCCAATGGTAAAACGTTTCGACCTAATTTTTCAGTGTTCTCCATTTATCGAAATGACAAATGGACTAACAATCAAGAAAACAAATAATCTTTTTCTCCGTTCCCCCTTTAAACCTTTTTATGAAGAGATTAATGCAAATTTATAACACATAGATAAGAATCTGTTGAAGATTTTAAGGGTTTTCAGCTGCTGGATGTGTCCTTAACTATTTGATATATTACAAGAAAAAAACGTTTCTGCTAAGCACAGCCTTTCCTCTCGGTTTCGGATATCATAATTTATATAAACTGATATGAAGCAGTGACACAAATGCAATGGTAGAACATTTTGACATGATCCTTCCCTGTTCTCAGTTTAGATGTTTCTTATCCTCAAAAATAGCTTAACCTTCGACACATTTGCATAAAACAATTTTTCTACAAGCAAATTAACGATTATTTTTTTTTATTTAATTCTTAATGTATGAAATCATAAATAATATCCATTTATTATCAAAGCTAAGTCCAAGTAATAATATTAAAATATTGAAAACGATGGATAAATCGATTGAAAATCGAATCCATACAGGATATGTATTACGAATTACGAATGTTATAATTGGAAATACTATATATATATATATATATATATATATATATATATATATATATATATATATATATATATATATGACTGCGTTGTTTGGGTCTAAAAGATGAGCAAGAGGCATTGTTGGCCGGAATATGAGTGACACTGTGGGCTGGAGTAAAAGAGCAATATTCCTAGGACTTATCCATATAAAAATTCAAAAGTAACGAGAAATATTGTTTTCGAATTAATTTACAAGTCCCAACGAATATAATGACTAACATTAAACAATAATAAAAGTAACCAGTTGGATATGACCAAAGCCTCCAAATTGATTGAGGCAGAAAAAGATAAGTAATACGTCGGACTTGGCCGGTAAAACATTCGGACTCTATTATTAAGTAAAATAGACAAACGTATTTAAGGAGAATTGAACAATGAGTTAGCAAGAGTGTTTAAAGGAACGCATATGTCACCTGCATTTAGTTTCATTAAAGATGACATATTCATGGCTCTCACATAAAGGGCACTGATGATGAAATAATTACTTAATGTTTGTATAATATAGGATATGAAGAAGGATTTGGAGATAACAAACAGTATTCAATATTAAAGTCAATAAACAATACAAAATAGAAGCACAGCAAACATGGAGTTCCGAAACATCAGAGGTGGGATCAGGTGAAATGGATGAGTGGGCATCCCCTGCTGACAGGTCACATCCGCTGTGTCTTTCTTGTAATGTTCGAGTAATAACGAAAAATCCGTCTTCAATTCAGTGTATACATAATGAAATAACAATTAGTATGGAAATCGTCCGTCAGCATTTGACTCAACGATAAATTGTATGTGCTGACAAGGTCATTGTATCGACCATAGAACTTACAAAATGATGACTTTAAAGGAGACTGCATATATTCCTGTAAGATCAACTTGTTTGTCAATAATTTATTAGAAATTAAATGTTCATGCATAGAGCATGCTTTTGCGTATCGAATCAATTGATATATATAAACTCCATATGCAGGTGATGTAGGTATACAGTAAAACTCGTTTAATACGAACACGGATGTAGCGAATTTACGGATATAGCGAAGTTTTTCTGGGTCCCCGGCAAAATTCTTTTAAAATCTTGGTACAATTTTTCGGTTATAACGAGCTCTGATTTAACGAATTTACGGATATAGCGAACTAATTTTGAGTACCGTTGAGGTTAAATATAATAAAATTTACATTTTTTATAACGAACTTTCAAAGATTATAAAAAATGATAAATTGAACTGACTTTATTTCCTTTGAGCATATGCATATAAAACTCAATTCATAATATAGCCTTAGTTATCGAAGGTATGTTTTTTAATATTTGCTTCCCTAACATATTTGGTTGTAATACTTGAAGGAAATCATGCATATTGCGAATTTGCTATAATGGTTATACGAATTCGTTATACGGATATAACGAATTACGGATATAGCGAATTAAATTCACAGGTCCCAAGGACTTCGCTATAACCGAGTTTTACTGTATTGATGAATAAGTAAGGGAAGTTGGCGAAAGAAAAGTTAATGCCATCACGTTTATCATAGAGCTTTGTTGTTAGATTAACAGTAACGTCGTTTTGAAGTATAATATCCAAGTATGAAACGGATGTCAGACTCCGTGGTATCTTTTATCTCAGGCTCACCAGAATATATCTTACCGACATAGGAATCGAACTTTACCGTTGTTGATGGACGTCATCGTATATCAAAATGTCGAGCTGAAGGCTACATCAAGTGCTTTGTTCTTTTCAAGCTTAAGATTTTCCACAAATTCTGCTTCATATGACTACGAAATTAGGTCTACTAATAACGGAGCGCAATTGGTACCAATGGGATATCAATAGATTGTTAGAGGACCTTGTCTCCAAAAACAACATCTTCTTGATGTCAACTTTCAGATTACTTGTGTGTTCAATCAGAATGTGTTTTGACAAGATACTTTTGATAATGTCCAATGACCAGGTATATAAATTTACGAGTTCCATTTTTATTCAAAAAGCAGCTGTCAATGATATTAAAAAGCCTTCCAAGCTTTCAACATCCAATATTTATATGGTAGTTCAAATTCATTTTGGTTCTTCGGCATATTAAAAAATATGTATAACTAACATATAATGTTTTTTCCTTAGAAAGGGAACTATCAGTACAAGTTGAATTAACACATTTAGAATTAATTCCAAGTTCTTCTAAAATACAAATTATAAAATGAGCCTTTAAACCGAAAAGAATGTTGTTACCTGCTTTGTCAGCAGGAACCTGTACGTACTAACAATGTAATAGAATTTTTTTCACTTCTGGATTATTGAATACAGAAGGATAAATAGTTTTCGTATTGCCCTTAGTCTTTTCATGAGCGGTTTTAATAAGGTGTCAACGTCTTCTTTTTCAAATCTGGCCCATCGTCTGGCGTAATTTTCAACAGAATACATAATATTGATAAAATTCCGACGCCAGTTGAAGGATTGGGGTTCCCTGTATTCAGGACCTTGTATAATGAGTGATCTAAGGTCCTCATTATTAACTATTTGTACGTCACATGTCCAGAAGGGCTATAGTTAGAGGTCGAAGAAGAACATTATTTTTCAATAAAACGTGCATGTTTAAATCATAAGTGATTAAAACGTCTTCGGGCATAAAAACTCTGCCCCTTTCGTGACAGATATGTGTCACTCACTAATTGTTTCCCCAAACGAAATTGTAGAACATATTGTTTTTACTCTTTTTCTTCATCTTCTCAATATAAGTATATATTAGTGGTATTTACATGATGGCATGGTCAAAAAAGCAAGATCCAACTCGCATGCACGTGCGAATCGCTAAAACTAAAATATCAATAAGAGCAATATATAATAATTTTATAAGCATGAATAATGAATACAATATCAGATTCATTAGAACGCTAGAATTATTCTAAATAAATAATCTGTATTTTTTGTTTGTTTTTTAGAATACTTTATAATTATTAATATAGTACATTATTTCTTTGAATATCGTGTAGCATATGCCTCACCTGCCACCAATCTAAAGAAAACAAACTAATAAAAAAAAAAGGAAAGCAACAACAAGAAAATAAATAAAAGCAAAAAATATGGACAAAATACAGAAATAAAAAGATATTAAATGAATGAAACTGAAATCAAATAAAAATACATAATATTCGAAAATTATTTTTTTCTTGAAAATAAAATCTATAATTATGCTATATGGAATACCCTAATCCAATTATTATTCCTCTGCTTATCTAGGAGTTCCACCACTTACTTAAAATCGCGAATATTAATCACAACAGAGTTATAATGTGGCTTAATTTTCTTTAGAAAAATGTTTACTCAGTTTCGAAAATTAGCCGTCGCGGATCTATTTCAAAATGACAATCACGAATTAAAGATGACACGAATAATAGTCGGTTAAAATATGATATTTACATTTATTAAGCTTAAATAATCGAGAGTAATTTTTTGTAAGTCTGCACCATCTTTTTTACTGACTCGTATAAATGCAAAAGATAAAGTAATAACTAATTTTATGAGAAACGTCACTTTTCTTCCCTGAACTCCTCCTACATTTTACACAGTAGCCTAATCTTCCTTTCAGAGATGGTTGGTGGTGTCATGTAAATGTGCAGTAGGGTTTCGGAATTTTGATTGTGCCCCCCCGGGGGGGGGGGGGGGGGGGGGGCAAATGAGGGTCAAAAATGACGTTTTTTTATGCAAAAAGCCCCGTCTTCCCTTAACTTCTCCTACATTTTACACAGTAGCTTAATCATCTTTTTGGAGATGGTTGGTGGTGTCATGTAGATTTGCCATAAGGTTTTGGAATTTTGATTCTGCCCTTGGGGGTCAAATGGGGGTCTAAAATGACGTTTTTATGCAAAGAGCTCCGTTTGTCCTGAACTCCTCCTACATTTTACACAGTAGCTTAATCATCCTTTCAGAGATAGTGGTGGTGTCATGTGGATGTGTAGTAAGGTTTCGGAATTTTGATTTTGCCTCGGATGTCAAATGGGTGTCTTTTTTTATGTCTTTTTTATGAAGCTCCTTGTTCCCTGAATTCCTCCTTCATTTTACACAGTGGCATAATAATCTTTAGTGATAGTTAATTTTTTGAAAATCAAAATCATCAATGTCAAGGTGTAAAAGTCATAGCATGTTGCGAAATATCTCGTTATGGGTAATATGTGAAAGTCATATCTCTTCTCAATCAAAAGTGATAAGGAAATACAACATTTTTGAAAAGTACTTAAAGTTAAACTTCAAGTTTAGAACTTAGAGTGACACCCACTCTAGCACTGGGGGTCATGATTTGAACAAACTTGAATCTACACTACCTGAGGATGATTCCACATGAGTTTCATCTTTCCTGGCCCAGTGGTTCTTGAGAAGAAGACTTTTAAAGATTTTTCCTATATATTCCTATGTAAAAATTTGGTCGGACATTTTGGCCCCACCCTACCCCCGGGGGTCATGATTTGAACAAACTTGAATCTACACTACCTGAGGATGATTCCACATGAGTTTCATCTTTCCTGGCCCAGTGGTTCTTGAGAAGAAGACTTTTAAAGATTTTTCCTATATATTCCTATATAAAAATTTGGTCGGCCATTTTGGCCCCACCCTACCCCCGGGGGTCATGATTTGTTCAAATTTGAATCTACACTACCTGAGGATGATACCACATGAGTTTCAACTTTCCTGGCCCAGTGGTTCTTGAGAAGAAGATTTTTAAAACATACCATCAAATTTTCACTATTTCTCAAATAACTCCCCTTGAATAAGGGCATGGCCCTTCAATTGAACAAACTTGAATCCCTTTACCTAAGATTGCTTTGTGCCAAGTTTGGCTGAAATTGGCCCAGTGGTTCTTGAGAAGAAGTCGATAATGTGAAAAGTTAACGACAACAACGACAACAACGACGACGACAGACAACGGACAAATTTTGATCAGAAAAGCTCACTTGAGCCTTCGGCTCAGGTGAGCTTAAAAGCTAAAGGATCCAAAAGCCTATGATTCACAAGTATTTGCAAAGGGAAACTGTTTCTGAAAAGCTGTTTTTTCATGCATTTTTTGAGAAGCTGCATGAAAATGTAGGACATGTATCCATGTTGGAAAAACTGCACATTTCAGATAAAAGTTTATCATTGCAAATAGTTAATTAAGGTAGCGAGATAAAGCTAAACTTGTATAACTAATTCAACCGCAGAGCTTAGTCAATT
Source organism: Saccostrea glomerata (assembly GCA_003671525.1). Classification (NCBI taxonomy): domain Eukaryota; kingdom Metazoa; phylum Mollusca; class Bivalvia; order Ostreida; family Ostreidae; genus Saccostrea; species Saccostrea glomerata. The sequence goes on along the minus strand of PRKT01001298.1, from coordinate 54,406 downwards.
TTAATATGCACTATTAACCTTTTCAATTCTAATAAAATTATTTGTAAGATATTTATATCATCATTTCTGATTCAATGGAGAACTTAAGAAATATATGACTATAAGTATATTTGTTAAATATAAAACATGAACATGTATACTGTTTTTTTTTTAGTAATTTGTTTGTTTGTTGTGAAAACATCTCCCTGGGGAATTTTTCACTATTATGGAGATACCACCCCTTAAAAATAACGAAGACAAGATGCGTTTGTGAAACACTGATGCCTCATATGGCAACTTTTAGAAAAGGTTGAAGTTTCTCAAATGTTAGTCAAACTCTAGGGTCAAAGGGTTAAAATTGTTGTTATCAAAAGGAAATTCTTGTCTCAAGGAATATACATGTGAAATAAAGAGAAATCAATTATCCCTAGTACTTCCTGTTCAAAAGTTATTGCCAAGGTTTAAGTTTTTTTTTTGAAAGTGGAACAAACTTTAGGGTCAAGGTCAAAAATATTTATACCTGTAGAAAGTTCTCAATGAATACACATGTTAAGCATGAAAGCCCCAGCACCAAGTTTATAGATTAATTTGTAGTTTTCTTTTAAAATTGGGTCAAACTCCATGTCAAGAGATCAAGTGGTAACAAGAGGCCCATGGGCCACATCGCTGACCTGCGTAGCCTTGACCATGCTTTTATTTACCAGAATCCCCCTTGTAATACCTATCGTGAACCCACCCTACCCCAAAGGTCATAATTTGGACAATTCAAAATCTACACTACCCAAGGATGCTTCCGCAGTTAAGTTTAGCTTTCTGGCTCAGTAATTCCTGAGAAGAATATTTTTTAAAAGATTTTTCCTATATAATTCGGTTCAAAACTAGGATTCCAAATTGTGGCTCTGTCCTACCACGGGTGGTCATGATTTGAACCATTTAGAATCTACACTGCTCAAGGAGGTTCCGGTCACGTGATGGTCTGTGACTGACGAAAAATTTTGGGCTCCGCTGTTTATTTCCTAAACCTTGTTTCTATATGGTTTTGAGTGTGTTTAATTCTGTGGAAAGGAGTTTATTATTCAATATTGGTGAGTTTTGCATTAACTTTGGGCTTAGTGTAGCGTAAAAAGTGTGCTGTTTAAATCTAAGACATTCTTCATTGTCTTCATTGTGAACACGTATTCACTCACGCATTCACTCACGATGCCTTCGGATAAAGCGGGATCTAACAAAAAAACACCAGAAAAAGAACAAATAAAAACAAAAAAGTTTGTGCAGCTAGATTTAAAAGCTGCACCTATGTCTATCAGAAAATCCGTTGTTTCTGAGAAAGCTGCAGTGAAAAAACCAAGAACAAGTAGCGGCGATCACTCCCTCAATCAAGACGATAGTCAATCAGAACATCACGATATTACTTACGATCTTAAACAAATTCAGGACAGTCTCACTGAGATCAGAGAATCTATGGTTAAGAAATCGGATGTAAAACTTATAGTTTCAGAAATTTTGCTCGAAATGAAAAATGAACTGAAAGGTGAAATAAAAAAGGAAATAATTTCAGAAATGAAAGAAGATTTCGAAAA
>PRKT01001298.1:0-18058 GCA_003671525.1 Saccostrea glomerata | reverse complement strand
TTTGATCGGCCATTTTGGCCCCACCCTACCCCCAGGGGTCATGATTTGAACAAACTTGAATGAACATTACCTGAGGATGATTCCCTATAAGTTTCATCTTTCCTGGCACATTGGTTCTTGAGAAGAAGATTTATAAAGAATTTTCCCATATATTCCTATGTTAAACTTTGATCGGCCATTTTAGCCCCACCCTACCCCCGGGGTCATGATTTGAACAAACTTGAATCTACACTACCTGAGGATGATTCCACATGAGTTTCATCTTTCCTGGCCCAGTGGTTCTTGAGAAGAAGAATTTTAAAGATTTTTCCTATACATTCCTATGTTAAACTTTGATCGGCCATTTTGGCCCCACCCTACCCCCAGGGGTCATGATTTGAACAAACTTGAATGAACACTACCTAAGGATGATTCCCTATAAGTTTCATCTTTCCTGGCACATTGGTTCTTGAGAAGAACATTTTTAAAGAATTTTCCTATATATTTCTATGTAAATCTTTGATCAGCCAGTGTGGCCCCGCCCTACCCCTGGGGGTCATGATTTGAACAAACTTGAATCTATATTACCTGAGGATGCTTTCCTATAAGTTTCATCTTTCTGGCACAGTGGTTCTTGAGAAGAAGATTTTTAAAACATAGCATCAAATTTTCACTATTTCTGAATTATCTCCCCTTGAATAAGGGCGTGGACATTCATTTGAACAAACTTGAATCTCCTTTACCCAAGGATACTTTGTGGCAAGTTTGGATGAAATCGGCCCAGTGGTTCTTGTGGAGAAGATGAAAATGTAAAAAGTTTACGACAACAACGACGACGACAGACGACGTACAAATTTTGATCAGAAAAGCTCACTTGAGCCTTCGGCTCAGGTGAGCTAAAACAGGAGAAGAAAACAAACGTTTCATAATGGAAGTAATCCATAACTGTACAACTTACAGATGTATTCAGTATTTTATATAAAGGCTATCTTCGTGTATTAGTATTACTTAAGTTAATTAAAGGGATGCCTCAATATTTAGGCAAGGAAAATGAAACCCGATCGAGAGATTCTCCGATGTTTTGCAGTCGGTATTAACCTTCAACTCCTTTATCCAGTAATTAACCCGTCCTCCCTGTGCCCAGTAGCATAATTCGGTCAAATATTTATTGTTCATGAGGGGTGCCTTATAACTAATCACAGGCACCTGAATTTTTATCAGTAAGTCTCTAAATAAGCCAAACATTCTACACCCTCTATATATAAATACACAAGGTGTGCAACGCCATTTTGACCCCCTGTTCGATTCAGGCTTCAATTTAACTCATAAATCGGATATGCCTACTGGTTTTCGTGTAGCATTGGGTTCAAATATGATATTTCTCGCTATACATTTCTTCCTAGTTTAAATCACCGGTCACGGTAGCCTAGTGTAGAGCGTTCGCTTCGTGATCGGGAGGCCCGGGTTCGATTCTCGTTCGCGGCGCCGCGTCATACCTAAGACGTAAACAAAGGTAGTGACTGTTCCTTCGCCAAGCGCTCGGCACTAGAAGTGAAAGTCACGGGTCTTTCGGATATGACCTTAAAAACGTAGGTCCCGTGTCACGGTAGGCGCTGGCACGATAAAGAACCCTCACTGCTCAATGGCCCTGAGTGCCGAGTATAGGTCTAAATTTGAAGCCCTTCACCGGCATACGGTGACGTCTCCATATGAGTGAAACATTCTCAAGAGGGAGGTAAAACAATATACAATCAATCAATCCTAGTTTAAATCTAACGCTTTGATAATGTTATCAGCTAAAGTTCATGCTGACTTCGAATTTCGTCACAGGGCCCGATCGCCATCAGCTGACGTCATGGAAATTTAATCTCGACACCAAATGCTCCTATACATAAACTTTTTTAATACAACAATTATAAATTTATTTCATTGACAAACAAAATCAGAAAAAAATTAAAAACCGAAAGATTATGTTGTTTTGATAGTCTTGATTTTATTTAACATATGTTATATGTGTTAGAAACAGATCATAGGTAGAGGCTTTGTTGAAGTTTCCGTTGTCGATAGGTAGCGCCTTATGGAAGATTCCGGTGTCGATAAAAATTGCGTAATATCGTTGGACACATGCCATAATGCGGTTAGCGCAGCTAACCGCTTAAAAATGCAACGAGGCAGCGAAAAATTCAAATATTTAGCATGTTTTAGTTGCTTTCAAACATGTAGAATGTAAATATAAAGAATGTTTTTAAATTTAGTGTGAATCATTGGTGTATGAATCACAAAGATTTGCACGTAGGCATATTTTTCATGAAACGCTAGCGCGCTTCATGAAATATGCCTACGTGACAAGTCTGTGATTCACAAATAACTCACACTTCTTTTAAAAACATTCCTTAATTAGATAAACAGATAAGAAGATTTTTTTAATGACCCGACCCTATTTTTGTCATTTGTTGATTATCTCCCCTTGTGAGATTCATTTGTGACCCTTCATTTTTACAATTTAAATTTCCCTTTACCCAAGCATGCTTTGTACCAAGTTTGATTAAAATTGGCCTAGTGGTTCTTGAGAAGATATCGAAAATGTGAAAAGTTTTCAGACGGACAGAAGGACGGACGACGGACAAAATGTAATCAGAAAAGCTTACTTGAGCCTTTGGTTCTGGTGAGCTAAAAAAATCGAGGATCCATTAATTTGCTATTTTCATCATACACATTCCATAACTGTATACTATTTGTCTTAAACTTAATGTACATAATTATGCATGCTTGTTGGAACATCACAAAGATTATCAAAATGTCGAAAACTAAATAAACATGTCATAGAATATGTTCAATGGTCAAATTTCTTTTGATATTATTGATGAAACTTTGTGCTTGAAAAGTCATATTGAGGCACTTGTATGCAAGAGAAAAGTAAATTTGGAAGGAGATTTCAATATTGTATTTTAGATAATGCATTGTTTAACATGTTAATACGATGATTTTCCCTCATTAGTCATATTGTTGTACTATATTGAGCATTCTACGAAATGCTGAAAATGTGAAAAGGCTATTCATTTCACAAGAACGTAATCATGGATTTTAAACAGCAGAATTTTTCAGGCACCATCTTTTTAATGTTTACTCAACTTGCATGGATGCCTCTCTCATATTATTTTATCTATACAAGAAGGATATGGAGATAACGAACAGTATTCAATATTAAAGTCCAGAAAACAATGCAAAATAAGTGCAGAGCAAACATGGACCTCCTAAACATTAAAAGTGGGATCAGGTGCCATGGAGGAGTGAGCATCCCCTGCTGACCGGTCACACCCGCCGTGTGCTCCTTGTCATGATTGTGAAAATAACAAAAAACTCCGTCGTCAATTCAGTGTATAAATAATGGGCTAACAATCGGTACGAAAAAAGGCAGTCAGCATTTGACTTAATGATAAATTGTACCTGCCGACAAGGCCATTGTTTCGACCATAGAACTTACGAAATGATAACTTCAAACGAGACTGCCGACACTCTTGTTTCATCAACTTGCTTGTCAAAAATTTACCTAGTTTTAGAAATTTTTCATACGTAGAGCATGTTCTTGCGTATCGAATCAACCGAGACATACAAAAAAAGTCATTTTAGTATACTAGAATCAAGAGCGAGTGGTTTATTGTCTATGCCAGCTTTCTTAAATGTCTAAAAATATCTATCAGAAATTAACCAGAGGAAAAAAAAATCCACTTCAAATCTATTGCATGTACCAGATCGTAGACTTTTTGGGTTTTTATTTAATGTCATATTATAAACAGATATGGAACACATATTTAGATAACAAATTCAAATAATTTGGGGGAAAAGTTATGGTTAGGGTTAGAATACATCTTCATATTTATAAAAATTACCAAAGATCTAGAACAGCAAAAATAGAGTCACAGAGCAATGTCAAGATTGAGTAATTTGCTAATTTTCACTTTTTAGTATCCATAGGCATACCTTTTATAAATATTGGAAAAAGGAAATAAAATTAACAGGTTTAAATTTAATCTTGTTGAATTGCTATAAGATAATGCAATATATCGCTCCGTTTAAAAGATATCAGTTTTTAAACACAGGGACTTGATTAAAAAAGGCAAACCACCAGGACGTTTGAGGACGGAGCAGCGAGTAGAATCAAACGATGATTGTCGGCAAAGAAATGGGTTGTAGTTAAAAATCTTTTCAAAAGGGTTAGAAACGTCATTCAACGTGATGTACGCTTCAGTGTTACAGAAAAATAGATATACACGATAGAGAATTTGAAAACACTGACAATCTAGTTCAAGCTATTAGCAAAATTGTTAGCAAAGAATGTGGAAAGTGTTATGGCTAGGTTTTTATGAATGGAAAAGATGCTACAAGCAATGTACATAATTAAGAAGCAGAGTAATTTTGAGAAACTTTCTCGACATTAATTTTGACGTTACAATGTGACGTTTTAAACACGCACGTTTTACTGAAGAAAATGCAGCTGAAACAATCCGTCTTTTCCTTAAACTTCAATGTGCCAATAAAGGAATAGACGCAGTTAATATAAGTAATATTCTTAATCACAAAAGGGTCCAATCTTGTATTCCACCATATCTCATGAAAAAGACTGCACCTTGTATTTCCTACAAATATACCTCGACCATTGCTTCCAAACTTTTCAATTACATAAAAACTTTACGTGACCTGGATACCGAGTATCTGAAAAATAATCCTCCATTGTGTTTATGTTCTTCTTCGTCCTATAACAATTGTCCTGCTGGATACGTTATTACAGGTGTCGTAAAAATTGTAGTGCTTTTAGAGGACGGCACCATAAATATCGGGCGTCTCCAGGGTAACATTTGAGTCCATGTCTTCTTGATTGGGCGCTTTGTCTGCTTCACTGTTCACTTCACATGTATGTTTTCCAAGTCATGTTGCTTTGGGAGATTATACCTGTTGACCCAGCCAGGTACGAAATCAGAGTTGTACGCCTTAATACGATCCTGATGAATCACAACCTACTTTTTCCGTCCTTGTACCTCGTTCAAACAGGCCCGTATTCCTCTTTGACAATAAAAGGCCTCGCCCAGACAGATTGCAACTTGGGCGACTTACCTACCTGTTTCGCCATTTTGTTGACATAAACCAAATTACCAACTTGGTATTGCTTACTGGAAATGCGTAGATCTTGAAGACGCTTTCGCCGCTTTATCTTCGCCTGCTGAAGCGATCTCTGTGCGACATCATGGGTTATGCTCATAGCATGTTTAAGCTTCTCGATGTGGGTTGAAGTATCCAGTGGGTCTCGAATTGTCTTTGGGACCTTAAAGAAAAGGTCGGCCGGTTGGTGTATACCTCTCTACCTAACATCATAAAGTTTGGTGATATTCCTGATGCTTTGTGTGGAGTGCTTCGGTATGCAGAGAGTAAGAGAGGCAATTGTTCATCCCAAGTTTTTTCTGCTCTTTATCGACATAACATAAAAAATTCCTATTGAAACGATCAACCTGACAGTTAGAGGAAGGATGATAAGGTGTGGTCCTTGTTTGAGCAAATCCTAGCAATTTACACACAGTGCTGAACAGGTCACTTTGGAAATTTCTGCCCTGATCAGTATGGATCTCAAGAGGGGCGCCAAACCTATCTATGAACTCATCCACAAGCTTTTATGCTGTTGTCTTACTGCACTGGTCTGGGATAGCATAAGCCTCCACCCATTTGATGAACTGGTCAGTTATTACCTGAATGTACTTATTACCACTTGAGCTTGAAGGGAATAGTATACATCAATATGCAAACGATCTAGCGGAGCACCATAAATATAGGACTGCATTGCTGCTTTGCTTTTACGCGAAGCTCTCTTTTCCATACCACACGTCGCACAACTTTGTACACAGTGCAGGACATCTGCTGTCAGACCATACCAGTAGAAGCTGCGTTTTACTCTGTTCAGAGTTCTTTTTTCGCCTTGGTGTCCAGAGTATGTTGGATGATAACAACTCTCTATTACCCGCCTCCTGAGTGATTTTGGCACAGAAAGTCGCAGTGACCGTGTGCCTGAATCATGCAACCATTCATAGTGGAGTATCCGATTGGCCAAACAAAACTGCTGAAGATTAAGGAAATAGTAACTAATAGCTGCTGGACCAAGGATTCCTACATCACTAAACTCCGGTTTGTGATGTAACAACCAGTTGGATACTAGCTGAGCTTCTTTGTCCTCAGATTCTGCAGTTTTTAAATCCTTCTGTTCCACCCAGCTACACGTAGCAGGTTCAGAGTGTGTAACTTCACGAACTGTCAGTGGTACAATATAATCAACATCCTCTGTAAATCTCTCCAACTGCTCTTCAACTCTCTGGCAGTATGCACACCCACCACAAGGTAACGCGCCTTAGAGCAAGAACCAGCATTGTAACAATCACAAGATGTCGTACCTAGCCGTGATAAAGCGTCTGCCTTGCCATGAGATTTTCCTGCTCGGTGCTGAATGTCAAAAGAATACTGACTCAGTTCTTCGAGCCGCCAAGCCAGTAGACCTTGAGGTGATATAAAGCGGAATAACCATGCCAAACTGCTGTGGTCAGATCTGAGTAGTACTGGTGACAAAAGGCAACAACTGCCAGCAATTTTCATCGAGTGATACAGTACCGCTCCTGTAAAGGTCCCAGGCGTCTGCTGGAGAAAGAAATCACCTTTTCAAAGCCGTCCTTCTCCCGCGAGAGGACCGCTCCAATACCGAAATTGGAAGCATCTGTGTCAAGAATCATTGTACCCTCAGCAAGTGGGTATGCAAGAACTGGAGCTGAAGTAAGTGCAAATTTTAGCTCCTTAAATGCTGTCGCTTGCTCTTCACCCATTGGTACGATATACCTTTGCGTGTGAGGTTGTGTAATGGACGAGCTATATCAGCGTGCCCTTTCACAAATCTGTGATTATTATTGTAGTTTATCAACCCTAAAAGCGCTTGGAGCTCCTTGAGCCTTCCTGGAATTGCCATCTATCTTGAATTACTGAGGAATTTGCTCGAACCCCATCTCTACTTACAACGTGACCCAAAAATACGGCCTCCTCTTGGAATAAGCTGTATTTTTTCGCCTTTAACTTAAATCCAAATTCTTGAAATTGGAGGAACACCTTTCTACGATTACTTAGGTGCTCATGAAATGTACTTGCCCTGACGATTACATAATCTAGGTAGATAAGAAGGATGATCCATTGAAGTTCTCTGAAAACCAGTTCCATTCCTCGCTGGAAAGTAAAGGGTGCATCGCAGAGCCCGAAAGACATCGATGTGTATTCAAACAAGCCATGCCTGGTAATAAATGCAGTCTTGGGTCTGTCACTTTCATGAACTTCAAACTGATGATACCCTCTCATTAAGTCCAGCGTGGAAAACCGCTTGGACCCCCCTGAAGTGTCCATACTCTGCTCAGTCTTAGCTAGGGGATATGCTTCTTTCTGTGTGACTTCGTTTAGCTTCACAAGCGTACTCCACCATCCTTTTTGTAGACTAATAATGCAGGAGATGCCCATGCAGAGCTTGAGGGGACTACCACACCATTTTCCAACTGTTTTTCAAATATTCAGATTCTTCTCTCTGGAAAGTTAGAGGTGTTCATCTCGAAGGTTGTCTGATAGCTTAAGCTCCATCTGTGTTGATTTGGTGCTTAATTGCAGTAAAAGTACCAAGGTCATAGTCTTCTCTAGAGAAAATATCCTCAAATTTAGATAGTAACCGATTTTGTCATATTCTTGGAAGATTTCTCTGCCAGCTCAACTAAGTTGACTAGTACAGTTTTACTTGTCTACGTATCGTTTCATCAACTTCATTTTGATGTGCTGCATCTACACTTACTGCATTAGCATTCTCACTGACTTCTGTCAACTTCCCCAAATGGGTTCCCTTAGTAAGGCCATTTTTTTATCTCTTACATTTAAAACCCGAACAGGTACTTTGTCTTTCATAATGACTAAGCAAGATCCAACCAAAACACTATCAGGGAGATTATCATTGCAATTGTCTAAGACAGACAATACGTCACTTTCGGGTACCTGTACTCTTCCAACAATAATCTACTCCATGAGGTATCCAACAGCTTTCATCGACCAATATAGAGCTGCAAGCTGGGTAACTGTTCTCGCAGCTTAAGGTTCCAGATATTATTTCTTTTCCAATGCGAAGGTTACCTTGTCCTGTGAATATAACAGCTTCTAGGGAGTTGAGAATATCCATCCAATCAAGACAGAATCCTGTATTGGTGCAACATATACTGGCCAGTGGGTTGATTGGCTGCTAATTTGGATTGTCCCAGTGACACCTCCGAATGCAGTCTTCTCTGCATCATCTTCCGCATTCATGAGTCGACTCTTCTGGCAGTTACTTGTAACAAGAGGCAATAGTAGCATCCCTACCAGTATCCACAACACCTTTGGTCTGGACATCATTCACAAAGACAGGGGTAATCCCCTTCCCAGCTCCGTGAAGCCTTGTGCACTTAATTTGTTCTGTGGTATTTGATGTCTCTTACTTTACTGTTGGAATTTTCTGTTCCTGCAATTTGACTGTTTGGAGCCGAGATTTGCAGTCACTTTTGAAGAGACCAGTCTGTCCACATTGAAAACATCTACTTTATATATTCATTAGTAGGTGGTCACGCTTCATTCTCTCTTTCTCCTGGTTCCGTTTAAGTTGCGACCCTATTTGCTTAAGACGGTGGTCTAGCTGCTCCATGGTAATGTATGTGGGTTTCTGAATCCGCTGAATTCCAAGAATCTCTGCCTCATCATCAGGAGGACCATCATCATAAGAATCATCTGTCCATGTTACCCTCGTAGTCCTTTCTCGCCTCTGATAGTCATTATCTCGTCCCACAGTGGCCCTGTAATTGTGCTCTTGATATGTGACAAGCTCGATCGCTTTATAAATGCCTTGGAATTTCTGTTTAGCACATTATATGCAATCCGGGTATTGCGGTATCCTCTCAAGAATGATTCTGCAGTAAGTTGATCTTGCATTTCCAAGTCAGTACCAGGATAAGCTTGGGCAATTAAGTGACGCACTTCTTCACCAAACTTATCATTTGACTCTCCCTTTTGTCGGAACTCGGCCAATTTCCTTCGAACAGTTGCTGGAGGGTCCTTCCGCCCATTATGTTTAGTAAGGCTGTCGTGAATTGAAATGTATTTGGCTGTCAGTGCTTTAGGCAAGGAGCAGACATACCACATTGCCTTACCCTTTAGAATTTCAAAGAGGCGGTCTTCCACCGCTCGGCTGGTCTTTCAAATGGAACAAGGAAAACTTCAATTTCTTCCTTGTTTTCATAAGTCGGGAGTTTAGTGTGTGGACCTCCTGATGCAGCTCGGTTGTTCTCTGAGGATCAGGATTCACATCGGGAGCTAGGTTGATAAGGAGAGGGTCTGTGTCCTTCCCTATCTTCAATGACACGCAAGGTTTCATCAAATGGTCGGTCTGTTCCCTTTAGGTCTGAGATGAAGTCAGGCGCATAACCAGCAAATGAGGGTGGCTGAGGCGATGGCGTCCACCACTAAGTCGTATGACCTTGTGACCATCTGTTGGTGCAACATTGGAAACCTTTGAACTTACTGGCGGATACTGTCCCGTATGTATCACTCCCGAAGCTGCGTGTGGCTCCGGGTTGAAGCAAATGGTGGTATTCTGAGAGAATGGCTTATCTCCTCCTTTGATTCCTCAAGAAATTTCTGAAATTTGGCTTGCTGTATGGCAATCTGTTTTGTTGAAAGTTCTTTTATTTCTTGCATAGTTTTTTTCAAATAATTCTTGATTATGCTGCTGCTGTCTGTTAAAAGAAGAACTGAAAGACTCAAGTGTCTTGTGCAGCCAAACATTGTCTTCCTCATTTGTATTGTCAGTCGCTATTCCACTGTCACTTTGTGTAAAGTAAGTATTCTTCATCATTTCATCATGGCCTTTTTCGCCATGTTGGAATAAGAGGAACTTGTTCATCTACCTCAGGTGTATCACATGGGGTGTAACACTCCCTAATAATGTCAAGCTCGAATCGCCGTAACCACTTCTGGGACAACAGATGGCCTGGTGCAAACGTTTATTAAAAACTCAAAATAGTATCTCTTTTTGCCCCTTCTGCAATCCCGGAAATAAGCGTTGAACTTAAGGAAGTTCCGACCTAGGCCCTGATTTATCTGTTCAAAATGTGTATTGAGGAGATCTACTTGTTTCTCAACTTCTTTGTCCGAGTCGAGGAATAATGTTGGATTCTGATGCCCCTTGATATCATTGTACAGGGAAATAAATTAATAGGTTTGCCAATAAACTTAATGCGGCAGTTATTCCCAAGAACAAAATCTTTGGCCCTGCGTACTTCTTTCAATACAGATGACATTGTATCAATAACCTTACCACTAATGTTTATATGTTTTCTTTGTCTTTCTGTAATGTCAAAAGTTCCACCCCAAAAATAAACTGTTACTGGCTTGTGTCATTTAGTAAGATGAGGGAACTCCTGTATCAATAGGTTTACGAACAACTTTGTCGTTGCCCCCTTCTTTTACAGGAAGACGAGTGGCAAGGATATGTCCTGTCTTACCTGCTCCAATCGAATGCCTTTACTGTCAGAGACCAAAATTGCTATGCTTCGCGTCTCTTCCTGTGAACTACCAATGGTTGTGACCCTAGGAATTGCACTAAATCCTTTTCTGACCGCTACAATAACCTTTGTTAGCAGTGAACAATAAAAATTATTTGATGTCCAAAGTGATTGCATTGAGCACCAAGAGCATGCAAATTTGTTTGCAGTAATTTTATTTAATGAGTTTTTTCCCTCAATTTGATTACTTCTTATTATATAATTCTTCTCAAAATAAATGAATTTAATTTTATTTCAGCAAATATTCATGAATTTACTTGTAGTTTACTTGAAAACTCTAATCTTGAAACTCTTTTTTTTCTAAAAATTTTATGCGAGTATTGTTGTTTAATTTGTAAACACCCTGTGCCTCTAGAACTTTAATTCTATATATAGATTACATCAACAAACATTCAAACATTCAATTTGCACAATTCTGATAACGGCAGTGTTTAGTTATTGAGTACCTCGAGATATTCCCAATCGGCACCCAATACATTGCTGTGAAACACGTGCGCTTCACTGTGACAATCTGTAAATCGTCAAAGTAAACAAAAATCCGTCCTAATATGGAACAATTCTGTACGAATTCCAATTATGTGACACCAGTTTTAGTGCTTTTAGCTGACAGCACCACAAATATCGCCAATATGTAGCGAAAATACAACAAACGCAAGCTGGCCTCAAAAAGTACGTATGTTGTGTACAGTATATACGCCCGCGTAATCTCAAGGGAGATAACCCAAAAGGAACACTGTAAAAATAGAAAAACAAAAGAAGTCTGTAAAACTAGTTCATTTTCACCACAATATAGTTAATAATAATGAGGACCTTAGATCATTTTTTTTTAAATGGACATAAATATTGGGAACTGCGATCCTTCAACTGGAGTCGGAATTTCAAAAATATTATGGATTCTGTTGAAAATTACGCCAGATGATGGGCCACATACGAAAAAGATGTTGACACCTTGTTAGAATGGATTAAATATATCAGGTCCATGTTAAAATCACGTATAAACAGATTGAGGGGTAATATGAAAACCACCTATCCTTCTGTGTTCATTAATCCAGAAGTGAAAAAAGAATTAGATAGATTACAGGATCAGCACTGGTCCCTGCCGCAAAAGCAGGTAACAACATTGTCTTGGTTTGTAAGGCTCATGATATGAATTGTATTAAGAAGAACTTGGATTTAATTCAACAAGCAGTAATCCTACTTCTACTCGTACTTTATTGGGTTAAACTAGATTTCCACACCTCCTCTGTGTCGAATGATTTTGATTGACAGGACAAGCACAGGGATTTCGTGCGAACTGTGTGAACTTCAAGAAGGAAAATTAAAGCCGATGATATCCCTAACAAAAAAATACTATAGTTAACTATAGCTATAACTATAACTAAAGTTTGTCAAAGTTTTCGTCGAAGTTTTTCAAAGTGTCAAAGTTTTCGCAAAAGTTTTTCAAAGTGTCAAAGTTTTCGTCACAGTTTTTCAAAATGTCAAAGTTATCACTATAGTAAATCAAAGTTTTCAAAGTGTCAAAGTTATCATTATAGTTAGCTATAGTTAACTATAGTTAACTATAGTATTTTTTTGTTAGGGATTACTGTCAAATGGATCTGAAACAAAATCCTACTTCATGTTCATGTTCTTCTTCGCCCTATAACTATAGTCCTGCTGGACATGTTATTACAGGTGACGTAAATATAGGTCGTAATAAGGACCTTAAATCAATTATTTTAAAAGGTCCTAAATATAGGGAACCCTGATCCTTCAACTGGCGTCGGAATCTCATAAATATTTTTGATTCTGTTGAAAATTACGCCAGACGATGGGCAAGATATGAAAAAGAAGACGTTGAACCTTGTCAGAATGGATTTAATGTATCAGATCCATGTTAAAGTCACGTATTAAAAGATGGGGGAAATATGAAAATCATCTATCCTTCTGTGTTCAATAAACCAGAAGTTAAAAAAGAATTAGATAGATTACACGATCATACGTTCTTGTTCCAGCCGACAAAGCAGGTAACGACATTGACTTCGTTTGTAAGGCTCATTATATAAATTGCATTCTAGAAGAACTTAGATTTAATTCTACAAGTGGTAATCCTAATTATACTCATACTTCCCTTACTAAGGAAGAAATTCTTCAAAATCACCTATCAGTTTTGAATACTTTTAATATTCCACAGAGCCAAAATGAATTTGAACTATATTATACATATATTGGATTCCGAAACTTCATAAGAATCCTTACAAACATAGATACATTGCAGGTTCCAGTAATGTTCATCCAAGCCTCTTTCGCTATCCTCACTAAGATATTGACAATAGTTAAGAACAAACTTCAAGAGAACTGTAGTTAAGGACAAACTTCAAGAGTACTGTGCAACTATATATTCAAGAAGTGGTGTTAATCTGTAAATCAGATGTGGATACTAATAAAAATTAAAGAACTTTTGGACAATTTGAAATCACAAGACTTAACAAAAAAACAACAGCTTAACAACTTTTGACTTTTCAAATTATACACAACAATTCCTCATGACAAATTAAAATCCAGGCTTTTTGATATCATTGACAGCTGCTTCTTCAATAAAAATGGAACTCGTAAATTTACTTACCTCGTCATGGGTCACTTGCAAAATTATTTTGTTAAAACAGATTCTGATTGCACACATAAGTACTCTGAAGTTGACATCAAGAAGATGCTTGAGTTTCTGATTGACAATATCTATTTGGTTTTTAGAGACCAGGTATTCGAGCAATCTATTGGAATTTCCATGGGTACAGATTGCGCTCTGTTATTCCGACTTATCTTTATATTCATATTATGCAGAATTTATGTACAATCTTATGCGTGAAAACAAGAAAACACTTGCTGCGGCCTTCAACTCGACATTTAGACATATTGACGACGTATTGTCAATTAATAATGGCAATTTCCATTCCTACGTCGAAACGATATATCCTGGTGAGCTTGAGATAAAAGATACCACAGAGTACGACACTTCTCTTTCATACTTGGATATTTACCTGAAAAAGACACTAATGGTAATCTAACAACCAAGCTATATGATAAACGTGATGACTTTAACTTTTCTATTGTCTAATTCCCTTACTTATGCAGCAATATACCTTCATCACCTTCATACGAAGTATATATATCTCAGTTGATTCGATACGCAAGAGCATGCTCTACGTATGAACAATTTTTAAAACGAGGTAAAGTATTGACAAGCAAGTTGATGCATCAAGAATATCAGCAGTCTCGTTTAAAGTCATCATTTCGTAAGTTCTATGGTCGATACAATGACCTTGTCAGCAAATACAATTTATCATTAAGTCAAATGCTGGCTGACGTTTTCCAACCCAAAATACCAGACAGTGTATTTATGCGGTACGACAAAACATATTTATAAATTCAAAGAAAAATCCGTTTTTTCTACTCGGGATCGCCTTGGCACGGACATATGCATGGTTGTTACAGCCGTGGTACAATGTAATAAATCCATTCTATAAATACTTTATCTTTTAAAGTCCACATCATTTTATTAGTAAAAAGAATAAGCATATTTACTATATAGAAAGATTAATTTTATATTTATACTACACGATTTCGGTAACAAATACACATGTTTTACGGCAATAAAAATAGTATTATTAAAATATACATTTAAAAGATCATACGTACATGTACTTTTATGTGGGGAGAGAAAAGTTTTTATCATTTATTTATTTATCTGATTTTTATTTATATTTTAGAAACTGAAATTAGAATAGAAAAATGTCAAGGCAAGGAAAAGATAAGAGACATTCCGAATAAATCGTTCATCTTGTGTTCACCGTTCGTTCACTGTTCACTTTGTGCTCGCGTTTGCGCACTTTGCATTCTTCGTTCACTCACCGTTCACACATCGTTCACCAAGTTGCGTTCAGCGTTCGCACATCGTTCACTCACCGTTCGCTCTTCATTCGTTTACGTTCTTTCAGCGTCCGTTCATCGTTAAGGTGGGAAAGTAGAACGTTTAAGGGACTGCAGTGAATACTTGGTTTACTCGAGGCCTTTAGCGTCGGTCATCCAATACCTGATAAGGTCCATACAGTCACAACTTGATCTCATCAAAATTCAATAATTGTGTAATATAGCCCAAATTTGAATTCAAATTAAAACTTTAATCTACAGCACTGTTGCCTCAGTTGGATTCACTATTAGACTCGTGTGCTGAAATTTGTCTTTTAAATTTTTGAATTCATTTAATCCCCATGCCAGGGAAAAATATTTTAGTGAATAAACATAATATAATTTTTTTGAATCTATTTCTTTTGCATGTTTGTATTTTATTCCAATTATAGGTCCTTTACCAGGAGTTGCTGAAGGAATAGTTAAACGAAGAGTGTGTGTTCGAAGTGTTGATTATTACTGTTCAAAAACGTATGTTATATCAATTAAGAACTGCGCCACTCACTCCGTGTATTTCTTACCTCGGCCAACTGCTTGTCCGGAAGCATATTGTTTTGGTAAGTAATATACAATCAAGGGTAAGCAATCAATATTCGTAATATTACCCTTTTTATAATTATATGTAACACCTAGAAGGTAATTTTACTTTGTATGAATGTACTTGACTTTATTTGAACACATTGAATTGTCAAAGTCAAAAGGATAAGACACAAGGTTTACAACTCAGGTAGATTTCTCCTTATACCGAATTTTATAAAATTGCAATAATACAAGTGTTATTTTTCAGTAACAAATCAATTAAAAGTGTCAATAAGTATACGTTATTAAAGAGTAGCGATGGAGGTGGTTTGGCATGGATATGACCACGGAATGTCATTCCACCTGATCGTTGCAGGGCTTATTCATCGTCAATCACATTGAATGTTCTACATATATTCTTTACAAAACAATATATGGAGAAATACAAATTTTAGCAATTATTGCCAAATTACTTAGTAAAGTACTGATGACAGAAATGAGTTTAGATTAAATCTTCCTTTCCTGCATCACGAGAATATGTTTTTTGAAAATTACAGTAATCATAATACTGCAAAAAACTTAAATCTCGTAGTGTAAACAAAGTGTAGAAAGATTTTTTCGAAACTTCGTGACTTTTGACCATTTATTTATTTTTTTTCAATAGAAAAAAATCCATGTGAAACGAGTCGAGAAATACCGTATCAAATTGCCCGAATGGCAAACAGTATTCTAGTACATTCTGAGCCTGCCATTTGTGATAGATCAATCATCAAATCAGATGGTGAATGGTTTATAACAACGGAAGAAATGGTCAATAGTTCCCTGCATTTATCGTGTGGAACAGAATTGGGGATCTGGATGCAAGGTATGAACCCAGCTCGCGCAACAACATTTTCAAAAAGATTATACACATTCTCAGAATGTTAGAAAGAACATCATTATCATATGTTTTGTAAACATTTTAATAATATTTTGACAAAGTAAAACAAACGTAATTTTGTACGGTTTATAAAATGTTTTAATAACATTTAGCAAAGTAATCACAAAGTTATAAGAACATACTCATAAAAGGTAACCTCACAATTTTCATGTTTTTCAAAATTGTTTTTACGTTATTTTTGATGATTTTTAAAATGTTTTAATAAAAAATTAAAAAAAATAAAATGTTGTAAACATATATTTCCTAAAATGTTACGGAGTGAAACATAAATAAAAAATCCATTTTATAAAAAAAATTACCACAATCCCACATTCAAAATGTAAATCATTATCACCCCACATTCCTATTATCTAACAAGTTTGGTTTAAATGTTATTACCCACAAGGACAAAAAACATTGTCCAATCCATTCACCATTCACTGAATTTTGAAACGAAAGTAAGTTAAGGCAACGTATAGCGGTATCTATGCAATGAAATAATCATAACGCATGAGGGCTGAACTTACTGTACAGAAAAAAAGTTAAAACTTGCTTTCTTATACAAACTTGGTACCCGCGACATGCCCTAACCAGTGCACATTATGACGTCATATTATGCGTCATAGTCCTTTACTAAACATGTTTATAAAGAAAATCAGCAAAATAGCTTCGGCGCAAGGGCATAATCAATTTTGTTCTTCAGAATATTAAAAGGATTATTGATATTGCTGCACAAATGTCGACAGTACAATCGTTTAGTCACTATTTCCAAAAATTTTAAGTGTAAAAATTCTTTAATTTTTATTACATTCTTCACATTTTACTCTATTTATTAAAAATATGCCGGCGTTATTTTGTTGATGTATTTATTACCTTGAATGGGAAAGTCCAAGCCTCAGAAACACGCCATGCAGCGAACATTTCGATGTTTGCTCAAAAGGCAACTACTGTGTGTTCCCCTTTTATAAACTTAGGAACGATTCCACTGCAATGAGATTAGCAAAAGAAAACTACTTTATAAATCTTTTTTACACCAAAACTGAACAAACATTATCATTGAGAAATTATCTTTTTTATACACAAGCAGTTAGAATTTCTTTGTTTCTTTTGTTACGTTGTTTATTGAGACTGGAAAAAAATATGATTTATTGTACATTATTGTCCAATTTGATTTTCCCTAACTTTTACGTAACGTAGCCTTACTATGATGGCATAGATTACTTCCTTCCCTGCAAAGACTCTCATGACGTTATGAGTTAACGTTACCAAGCAAAACAATCAGTTCAATTTATGTATACCTAAAGACGGATCATGAAATCCAGAAAGCGCTTGTGTTAAATGAAATTTGGATACTGCATTTTATTATATAACTTATGTGTATCACCAAATTTTACTGTTGAATTTACGCTATCACGTGACGTCGTGATCCGATTTTCCGGATCATCAACATGTTGTTTCTGAATCCATATCACCACTCTCTGAAACTGATGATGGAGTTCGCAGAAATATGACGTTATTTTTCTTTTGCGTCAAAAAGTCCCTTGTTATTATGCTTTGTTTTATGGATAAATGTTTTGCAATTGATCTCTAAAGTTTTCTTTTGCTATATTTTGCTAATTCTGAGGGGGTATATAATAGATTTATCATTATAACAGTAACTTGATCCGAAGAGCCGTATCACGTCTCGTTGATAGGCGCGGATAAACAGATCAAACTCGACGCTTCACTGTGAAATATCCAGAGTAGCAAAGGGGGACTACTTTATTAAACTATTCAGCCCAAAACGTAACAGAAAATAATTACTTCAATTTTAACTTGTTATTTTCAACTTGTTTTTTTTATTTATTTAAGTGATTGTAACGGTGCGAATTATAATGCTAACTTTTAACGTTATTATGACGTCACAATGGTCAATACTTGACGTCGTGCTTCTGAACGTTACTAAGCAATTATATATTCAACTTTTAACTGTTTGAAGAGCCATTAGGCAGAAAGCGCTAACAGTAAA
The DNA here is from genome assembly GCA_003671525.1 of Saccostrea glomerata. Classification (NCBI taxonomy): domain Eukaryota; kingdom Metazoa; phylum Mollusca; class Bivalvia; order Ostreida; family Ostreidae; genus Saccostrea; species Saccostrea glomerata. The sequence goes on along the minus strand of PRKT01001298.1, from coordinate 42 downwards.
AATGTTTTTCGAGTGTTGTGATTCTTGACTTTTTTCATTGGA
>PRKT01001297.1:40130-95980 GCA_003671525.1 Saccostrea glomerata | reverse complement strand
AAGGATGCTTTGTGGCAAGTTTGGTTGAAATTGGCCCAGCGGTTCTTAAGAAGTCAAAAATGTGAAAATTTACAGACAGACAGATGGACACCGGACAAAATGTGATCAGAAAAGCTCACTTGAGCCTTCGGCTTAGATGAGCTAAAAATTTAAAGATTTTTGAAACCTGTTAAAACGTTGATTTCTTCAGCCTCTTTAGTTTTACATAGTCAAACAGCACATCCTGGGAGACCTGTCAAAACAAATTCAGTACAATGAGTAAATATTTCTGTATAGCTTCAATGTCTTAAAAGACTAATGTTATACATGAAGTATGGTTTAATTTAGATTGTTCATGGAAATGTTTCATGATGCATTGATAAAAGTTGTCTGATACTCTCAAAACTGTAACACATTTCTTAATTTACTTTCGGATTGTCACAAACCTATTAGTTATAAAGGTAACTAGAAATATGTCCAGAGGACATGAATGCCCCGCCGAGGGTATATTAGTAAAGCAACATGAAAATTTGTATAAATGTATGAAATTTGATCAAAATATCTTGAATAGTGATGCAGTTGAAGTGCTTACATTAGTATGTATCAGCATATGAAGTTTGACACTAATTTCATTAAAGTGAGGTCAAGATCAAAGGAAATGCCAAGGTCAAACAAGAGGCCCATGGGCCACATCGCTCACCTGAGAAACTTTGGCCATGCTGTTCTTTAACAGATATCCCCCCTTTGTAATACAAAATGTGACCACACCCTACCACCAGGGGTCATGATTTGGACAATTTATAATCTACACTACCCCAAGATCCTTCCACATAAGTTTCAACTTTTCTGGCCCAGTGCTTCTTGAGAAGAAGATTTTAAAAGTTTTTTCCCTATATATTTCTATGTAAAACTTAGATTCCATATTGTGGCCCCGCCCTACCCAAAGGGGTCATGATTTGGACAATTTATAATCTACACTACCCCAGGATGCTTCCATGTAAGTTTCAGCTTTTCTGGCCCAGTGCTTCTTGAGAAGATTTTTAAAGTTTTTCCCTATATATTTCTATGTAAAACTTGGATTCCCTATTGTGACCCCGCCCTACCCTCGGGGGTCATGATTTGAACAATTTAGAATCTACACTACCCAAGGATGTTCCACATAAGTTTCAGCTTTTATGGCGCAGTGGTTCTTGAGAAGAAGATTTTTAAAGTTTTTTCCCATATACAGGTGACTCTCGATCTCTCGAAGTTCAAGGGACCGCAAGAAAAGTTCGAGAGATCGAGGGGTTCGAGAGATAGAAAGTAAATTAAATCCGGAATTTTCAGTTCCGATCATCGATGTGCTACTATTATAGATACCGGAAGTATATGTAAATAAAGTTATTGCACGTTTTCAATCGTATTTTACAGGTAATATACTTGATACCAACAACAATGATTGTATTTCGAATAAATACAACAAATTCCTGAAGTTGCAATATTTATTTGTTCTTATTTCACGATAACATGATACCCAGTTTGGCTATTCCACGGCTTGATTGGGTCCTTCTCCAGTGTTCACCAGATTTTTCTTAATCGGTATTCAGTCTTTGAGAAAGATATTTCTTTGCAGTAATTGCCATACTGGTATTATGTAGACTCTAATCAAAGTTCATAGTCTATTGGTTATTATTGAAACGTACGTCTATACATTTATTTTCTAAAAATTATCGTCTGTTTCAAGTCAAAATAAGTAACTGTTGTGAATTCTTTGATAATTTACCAATAATAACCAATTAATTATATCAACACACGGACGACCCATGGGTGTAGTGTCATCTATGTAAACACCCAATTAACACCTCCATGCGAGCCCCAGGCGTTCACTGTTTTCCAGGTAAGTCCAGGCTCAATTTAACGCTTGATCGGCGTGTATACATGCGCAATCAAAACTTCGAGAGATAGAGAGTACAATTCAATGAAATATGTGTAACAGGACCCAGGTTTTGGTTCTCGAGATAGAGAACTTCGAGAGATAGAAGTTCGAGAGATCAGGAGTAAATTTGCTTAGTTATATAGAGGAAAAAAACGGGACCGGAGGTTCACTTCGAGAGATCGACAACTTCGAGAGATCGGAGTTCGAGCCATCGAGAGTCACCTGTATTTGTATGTAAAATTTGGATTCCCTATTGTGGCCCCGCCCTACCACCGGGGGGTCATGACTTGAACAATTAAGAATTTACACTACCCCAGGATGCTTTCATATAAGTTTCAGCTTTTCTGGCCCAGTGGTTCTTGAGGAGAAGATTTTTTAAAGACCCCACCCTATTTTTGTATTTTCTTGATTATCTCCCCTTGAAAGGGGTCTCAGGCCTTGGTTTTAACAATTTAAATTCCTCTTCACCCAAGGATGCTTTGTATCAAGTTTGGTTAAAATTGGTCCAGTGGTTCTTGAGAAGAAGTTGAAAATGTGAAAAGTTTACAGACGGACGGACAGACAGACGGACGACGGACAACGGGTGATCAGAAAACCTCACTTGAGCTTTCAGCTCAGGTGAGCTAAAAACTGTAGATTCAGTTGAACAGCTCTCATCAGTAAGTATCAGCATATGAAGTTGAAAAAATATTATAAATGGTTTCTTTAAAACTGACTTTTAAAAACACAATTTGATAAAGAGAGGTCAAGGTCAAATAAAAGGTCAAGGTCAAAATTGTTGATGCAGTTCAATTGCTTACATCAGTATGTATCAGCATATGAAGTTTGACAGTGATTTAGGAAAAGTGAGGTCAAAGGTCAAAGGAAACATCAAGGTCAAATTGTTGATGCAGATGCATATCTCTCATTAATATGTATCAAGATATGAAGTTTATTAAAAATATCTAGATTGATCTCTTCAATTAAAACTGACTTAAACACAATTTGATAAAAGTGAGGTCAAGGTCAAATAAGAGGTCAAAGTCAAAATTGCTGATGCAGTTGAATTGCTAACATCATTATATATCAACATGTGAAATTTGACAGTGATTTAGGAAAAGTGAGGTCAAAGGTCAAAGGAAAGGTCAAGGTCAAAAATGTTAATGAAGTTGAATTGCTCTCATCAATATGTAACAGCATCTGAAGTTTGATAAAAATATCTCGAATGGTATCTTTAAAACTGAGCAAAACACTAATTCAAGATAAGTAAGGTCAAGGCCAAAGGAAAGGTCAAGGTCAAAAATGTTGATGCAGTTGAATAGCTCTCATCAGTATGTATCACCATGTGAAGTTTGATAACACCATCTTGTGGTATGTTTAAAACTGAGCTAAACACTAATTTCAGAAAAGTGAGGTCAAGGTCAAAGGAAAGGTCAAGGTCAAAAAATGTTGATGCAGTTGCATAGCTCTCATCAATATCTATCAGCATATGAAGTTTAATAAAAAATATCTTGGATAGTTTCTTTGAAAATCAGATAAAAACTTCATTTATAATCATACTTTGACTTTTAATGACAAGTTTTTTACTTTAAAAATTGAGACAATCCAGGAAAAGTCTTGTTTTATAGTAATGTTCAGCTAGGTGGCGTCATTTGGCACAGGGATTATAAATACAGGTGAAGCAGTGGATTTAAATTAGTTGCAAAGTTGAAGCAGAAGTGAGAACACAAGTGGCTATCAATTGATAATAAGAAGGTAATATTTTTTTTAAAAGAATAAAAATATTTAAAGCTTTAGACGTGACTGAATAAGTCTTTCCTGGCTTTAGATATTATTTATTACCAAGAAAGCTACTGGGGGAGCCAGTAAGAGCTGAGCTGTAAGAGCCGGTTAAAAACGATGTCATAAGAGCTGAGTTGTTAGAGTCAGTAACTCGAAGAGCCGCATTGTAAGAGCTTAGTAAGCAGAAGAGCCGAGCTGTACATGTAAGAGCTGATCGCTTGAGAGCCAGCATCACTTTGATTTTTCTGTACATAATTGATTAATAACAAGTAGTCTAACATTTATTTGTACTGTAAATCACGTTTTATTCGCGAGAACTTTATTTTCGTGTAATTATGCGAGACAATGAGCTCGCGAAATTTTCATGCTCGCATATAAAAGTATTCCTTACGATTACATAGAGGAAAAAAACAATTCGTGAAAAATATGTCTCGCTAATAAAGAGTCAACAGATATCTAGCGAAAATAAGGTGTCACAAAAATTTAGTGATCTACAGTATATATTGCTTAATCATATATTTGTATATCTTGAACCTGCCAGGTCCTCAGAAAGTTAACTGAGGGGATTCAGCTGCCTCTGCTAATTGTTATAACATAATTAGATTTCACACTATAAAAACAACAGAACAGACGCATAATGACAGACTCTATATAAATAAGGAAAACAAAGGAAGACAACTCTTGCATTTTACAAACCATGTCAAATTTTCTTCTGTGTCTCAGCAGTGGCACAAAAATATTAATATATTTCAGATAAAATTAACTAACTGGTACCAAGGTTATATTCTTAATTATTATACTTCCTGTCAGTTTGTCTTTATATAACCTATACCCTACTATTCTTGCATAGTGGTCTAAGGATTTATATAGCGTTAGCATACTATGCCGAAATAGTGCACGGCCTTCCTTTCTGAATAAAATTCTTCCATGCACACGCCGGGAATCGAACTCACGACCATGAGGTTGCCAGTCCGATGCCTTATCGATTACGCCACAGAGATGATCACTGATAGGGAGAATTTTATTAAATATATAAACTTAATTTATACAATTGACAGAAGAAGGAGAAAATAGACAAATATTATTTAAAAAGTTATATTTATTCTAAGGAATCTTAGATAAATGTGTTCAACAAAGTTTCAAACTAATTACATACAGATCGTTAGATGAATTGATATCATGGGGTCATTAAAACGCTTATTTATATAGCGCTTGATTGAAGGATGTAGGAGAAAATTATCAATGAGAATCCACGTCTGTAAACATATCAGTCTTACTAACAAAACAGAAAATAAAGATGAGTATCTTTGGGACAAAAAATCCTGACTTATTTAGAGAAAATACTAGCAACCAAAATAACTAAGCATGCAACTAATTTTAGCATGAAGATTTTGAATGAGTTTTTGCAAGTGCGCTGTGTTACCACCATTATTTTCTGGAAAAAATCAAATGGATTGCCGCATAAATAATAACAACAGTCAGCATAATAATAACAATAGAGTTGCATTATGCATGTACTGTGCCAAAATAGTAGGCAGGGTTTGACACATAGTGCACTCGCCTCCGGCTCGTGCACCATGTGTCAAACCCTGCCTATTTTGGCATAGTACATGCATAATGCAACACTATTATATAAATCTAGCATTCCTGTATTATCTGCTTTTTATTAGCCTATGTACACTTTCTAATCATTTTCCTCTGACAGAAAGATGGATAACTCTGTAAGAATGCTGTATTTTTTAAACATTCATAAAAAGCTTAATTTTCACCCCATTTGAGAAATGAATCAGTGGGTCATACTTTAATGGGCCTTATAGGTCACCTGAGCATTATGCAACAACTTTCCAGTGATTGAATTTGATTCATGTTTTAAGCCAGATGCTATGCTATTCACAATTTTGAAAGAGGCACCATTGATCATCATAACAATACACTTCGCAGTTGCTTAGTTTGTTTACTTAATACCCATAGGCAGGGTAGGGGAACAAAAAATGCATTTCAAGTAATCAGTAATATTCAGCAATAATCAGTAATGCCCCTATCACACATGAACCCCTGACCCTTTAAGCCTAGATACACACATTGCACAATTTTTGAAAAGGCACCCTTGCTTTCCAAAAATATTTGATAAATACCAAGGAGCAGATTTCAAACAATTCATCCAGTTTCAGTATATAAGTACAGTCCCCCTCTATGGTACCCCTGACCCTGGGGCCTTGAAATTCACAATTCTGGAAGATTAGCGCCCTTGCTCATCATAACTATATAGGTAGTTCATCTGCTTAATACCCAGGAGCAGAGAAGAATACTTTCAAAGATTTAATGTATTTTCACTATATAATCAATAGAGCCCCGCCCTATCACTAGATTCCCTGACCCTAGGGCCATAAAATCAAAATTTTGGAAGAGGTATTCTTGCTCATCATAACTATGTAATTAATTTATTTCATTCCTAGGAGCAGAGAAGAATTTTTTTTCAAAGAATTCATGTATTTTCACTATGTAATCTATAGAGCCCCACCCTAACACCAGAACCCCTGACCTTGGGGCCATAAAATTCACAATTTTGGTAGAAGCACTCTTGCTCATCATAACTATGCACTTAGTGAGCTTACTTAATACCCAGGAACAGAGAAGAAGATTTTCAAAGAATTCATGTATTTTCACTATATAATCTATAGAGCCACGCCCTAACACCAGAATCCCTGACCCTGGGGCCATAAAATTCACAATTTTGGTAGAAGCACTCTTGCTCATCATAACTATGCACTTAGTTAGCTTATTTAATACCCAGGAGCAGAGAAGAAGATTTTCAAATAATTCATTCATGTATTTTCACTATCTATAATCAATAGAGCCCCACTCTAACACCAGAACCCCTGACCCAGTGGGGCCATAAAATTCACAATGTTGGTAGAGGCACTCTTGCTCATCACCACCATGCACTTAGATAGCTTATTTAATACCCAGGAGCAGAGAAGAAGATTTTCAAAGAATTCATGTATTTTTACTATATAATCTATAGAGCCCCGCCCTTACACCAGAACCCCTGACCCCGGGGCCATAAAATTCACAACTTTGGTAGAAGCAGTCTTGCTCATCATAACTATGCACTTAGTTAGTTTATTTAATACCCAGGAGCAGAGGAGAAGATTTTTAAAGAATTCCTGTATTTTCACTATATAATCTATAGAGCCCCACCCTAACACCAGAACCCCTGACCCTGGGGCCATAAAATTCACAATTTTGGTAGAAGCACTCTTGCTCATCATAACTATGTAGTTAGTTGGTTTATTTAATACCCAGTAGCAGAGAAGAAGATTTTAAAAGAAATAATACATTTTCACTATATACTTATTTAGCCCCGCCCTAGCACTAGAACCCCTGACCCAGGGGCCATGAATTTCACAATTTTGGTAGAGGACTCAATGCTGATTACAATCATGCAAACAGTTTGACTGCTTGATGTCCAGGAGTAAAGAAGAAGATTTTTAAAGATTGCATTAATTTTTTGGGTTTTTGCCCTACCCCCCAGGGGGGCATGGACCATGAAATTCATTATTTTTGTTCCCCTTCACCCATAGATGCTATATGCCAAATTTGGTTGAAATTGGTTCAGTGGTTGCAGAGAAGAAGATGAAAATGTTCAAATGTTAACGCACAACACACAACACACGACGCACGATGACGGACGAAAACAGATACAAGTCCATGTACATGTATACATATATTTCAAAGAAAGACTTATGTGATCTTTTCAGAAGGAATTACTTTATATTTGTTTTGTAAGCTTGTAATAATTTCAGATTAACTTAATCATTAAGCAAAATATTTCACGTTCTGCTAAGTACCATTCTTATTACACAGTCACAATGTAGTGATTACACTAAAATTCTATTCTAGTCACAACTGCAGTTTTGACTAAGTGCCGATTTGCATACTATGTGCCGTTTTCGGTAAGTGCCATTTCACCAAGTACCGACTTTAACTCCTACCGATCAAGGCTATCATTTCCTCAGAGATAATTCGAGATATTTCATCACATTTCAAGTTCAGAGCACATTTTCGACTTAATACAAACACAAAATATCTAATAGCCATTAAAAATAATTTATTACACAGGTGTATATATGTTTCTCGATACAACATTCCAATCCGCCATTACCGTTCACGTGATGTCATCTCAAAAAGGAATCTAATGATTATCTACCAATAATTAATATGTTAGCTAAAACACGTCATATTCCATGTTGTTTTAAACTTTACAAACAGCACCACTCATACCCACCGTTCGTAATGCAAACTCTTAAAACTTAAATGAAATTAAAATCGTATTATGTCGCTTCTCCTAGTAGGCGGAAGACGCTGAATTTGCCGATAATACGCATGCGTGAGATATTCTAAACAACGAAGTATATTCGGGCCTCGTAAGCAGGCTTATATTTCCGGATTGTTGAAATACAATTAAAAAAAAAATCTCGGGAGCATGAATTTCATACATTGTTTATAAACAAGATTTTTACACAAATATTTCTCGGTGCATATTTTAATAATATATTCACTATGAATATTTTCAATGCAACATTACACTTATTTCAATACTTACAATCATGCAACTAAATGTAAGCCCCATCCTGTCTAGTGGAACATACCTGAACCCCTTACCCCCAGGGGCCAAAAATTTCACAATTTTTTGAAGACGCACCCTTGATCATCATAACCATGCACGTAGTTTATCTGTTTTATATACAGGAGAAAGGAAGAAGATTTTTAAAGAATTTATGCATTTTCACTTTTTGATCAACAGAGCCCAATCCTAACTCCAGAACCCCTGACCCAGGGGCCATGAAATTCAAAATTTACGTAAAGGCAACTTTATTCAACATAACTATGTACTTGGATAGTTTACATAATGCCCAGGGGTAAAGAAGATGATTTTCCAAGTAATAATGCATTTTCATTATATATCTATTTAGCCCCGCCCTAGCACCAGCACCCCTGACTCTGGGGCAATGAATTTCACAATTTTGGTAAAGGACTCAATACTGATTACATTCATGCCAACAGTTTGACTGCTTGATGTCCAGGAGTATAGAAGAAGATTTTTAAAGATTGCACTAATTTTAGTAAATTTGGCCCCACCCCTCAGGCCCCAGGTGGGCAGGGACCATGAAATTCACAATTTGTGTTCCCCTTTACCCATAGATGCTTTGTGCCAAAATTCGTTGAAATTGGTGCAGTGGTTTCAGAGAAGAAGCTGAAAATGTTCAAATGTTAATGCACGACACACAACACACAACACACGACGCACGACGACGGACGAAAACAGATAGCAATAGGTCAACTGAGTAACTCAGGTGACCTAAAAAACTGACATTTTTGGACTCCTTAAAGTAGTTCTATACTCGCACTACGTCATTTATGAATAGTAAAACCGGAACCGCGCTTCCTTTTTCCGAGATGAAATTTTTAACTATATTGGTTTGACTTTTACTTAGCGTTTTAAATATCCGGTAACGATTTTGCTCGAAGTCGGTCGCGTCAACAAACACATATTCTACAGTTTATGGATAAATTAATTAAACAGAGAAGGCTGGGAACAACTTTCGGTTGACAGAAATAATTAGGTAATAAAACGATATTTCTGTGAATGATGCATGTTTTATACGCCGCGCCGAAAACACGGACCATATACATACACAAGATGAAACACACCCTTTAAGTCCGGCTTAATGGTGGCTTATAGGTCCTTAATGGTGGTTTAATGGTTGTCTTTAAGTCACCATTAAGCACCTTTAAGTAACATTTACACCACCATTAAGTTACCATTAAGCCAACTCAAAGTCCTTAATGGGTGCTTAAATGTAGCTTAATGGTAGCTTAATGGTGGCTTACAGGTCCTTAATGGTAACTTTTAGACCACCATTAAGTCACCATTAAGCTACCATTAAGCTAGACTTACAGGTGCTTAATGTCCAAACTCCATTAAGCTACCATTAAGCTACCATTAAGCCACCATTAAGCCACCATTAAGCCACCATTAAGCCACCATTAAGTCACATTACGCAGTCCATAATATTGTTTATATGGGTGAAAAATTATTTTTATAGTGATTTTTTTATCAATGTTATAAATGTAGAGTTCGCTTATATCTTGATTTGGTAAAAATAATGAAAAAGAACGAAATTCAAAATAAAAAAAAAAAATAAAAAAAATAAACGCCACAGTCGGGGCGCGATCCCATGACCTTAAGATTGCGAGGCGAACGCCTTATCCATTAGGCTATCGCCGCTCCTGATTATCTGAGGAAAATATTAAGACTGATTCTATGTAAGAATCAAAATCCTTTGGCCACGGTATGTCTTGGATTTAGATGAAACTTTGTGTATTTTCAAATATTGGTGTCTAACAGGTAAAAACCTTGTGCAATGATTTGACTTAGCAACAGTTGTCATGGAAACACATTGCATAACAACCGACCGTGGAATTATTGGGAACTTTAAATAATTTCCTAAAAAAGAAATAAATTTAAAAGAAAAATACAAAAACAAGTTTATAAGTTTGTTTCAAGCATTCAAGAGCAAAAAAGTTTTTTACCTAGCTCATAAATAATGTGTAGATGGTAATTTTCAGTAAATTTCATTGTTCAACAATTGCAGTTTTGAGAGTAAAAAAAAATGTTTTGTCAAGTCATCTAGTGTAAACATTTGTGCTAGAAAAATAATAAAAGAAATATCCTAAAATATGGAAACCTTAAATTTATGGTGAAATCAAAAATAAATCTGGAATTTGATTCAATTACTTGGGAACTTGGAGAAAAAACAACGACAGAGTTATAGTTCTTGAATGTACTCTTTTGTATTGAAGGAGAGAACTGCTTTCATTTGTTTGCAAAATGTCAGCAGATGGAAGCTGTAGTTTTCATTCGTTTCATTCTTTAGTTGTTTGTTCTGATGTAGAAACTTTTAGTTCCCTTGATTCATTACCATCAACTTTGAGTTCCATTATTTTGACAGAATCGGGTTTAATTTACGGCGAATTATCAAATTCATTTAACATTTGCAAAAATCATTTAAGTTCAATCCAAGAAAAAAATCGCTTGCGCAGGAGAGGGAAATGTTGCGGGATTCCACAGCATTTAGCGTCTCACCATTTAAGAAATCAAAAAAGTCGGGAAAACAAAAGGCAGATAGGCAAATAACAATTCACCAAGTGGAAGACATCAATAGAAAATATGGCACAATTCTTCCCGTTGGAAAGCGTAAGTATGCTACATGTTTAACCTTATACATGTATTTATAGCTGTATAAATCCTCTGTTTCATTAAATGATATTCAGTTAAAAAGAATACAAAACAATTACTAAGTATGATTTATGATTTATCATTGCATTTCCCCCTAATTTTTTTTTCCATTCCATTTAGGCAATTAGTGTATAACTTCAAACATATACGTTACAGTACTACAGGTAGTAGACACAAACCCATGAACGCTTCTTATTTAAAAAATATTATCAAAAAGTCTAAATAATCATGAATGAAAGGATTGATAACTGGAAATCATGCACAGTTTACATGTCATATGTAATGAAATCAGAATAAACTTCTTAATATACCCCAGTAATGCTGAATATTGCAGAGCCTTCTTGTATTTTAATTATTTTATGGACAGGTGCAATCAATAAGGATGACTATGGCATATTTTATCCTCTACTACTCAGGGGGAGGCAGATTAAATCTACTATACACCAATTTTAATTTACATAATTCAGAAATATTTATAACCGTCATTACCTGAATGCATATTTTTTATATTTAAAAATTCTTTTTTACTTTAGAATTTAAACATCTTTTAAGCAGATATCCACTGGTATAAAATTTAAATATGATGTACAATTCTGAAGTTATTTATATACAAATTATCTTGATTATCTGATTTGAATATTGGCACTGTTCTATACTTTCAGCTATCTGTGCATCTTGTCGTGCTAAGCTATTTAAGGAAGGCAATATAGAAAATGATGTACAGACTTGTGAGACAGTAAGTGTCTATACATGTATTTGTTAAATTTATCATTTAAATATGTAAGATATTCTCAAATCAACTGAAGTTTTAAATCAAAAAAATTGTAACTAAGGAAGTAATGTATTACTCTGACCATTGGTTCTACAATAGTCCAGTGAATTATCAATTTGTAATTTTTATTGTACGTATTTCATTTTAGGCAATGGAACAGAGTATGGAATGTAGTGGATTGCTTCTGAGACCTAGAATTCAAATACAAAACGATGAAAATGTAAGATCACAAATTTATTTCAATGTAAATTTCATATTTCCTTACCCGTCTTTATACCAATATTATAACCCCCCCCAAAAAAAAAACAAAAAAACAAAAAAAACAAACATTGAAATCAGCATATAATCCATCCATCTGTACAAAATTGTCAGATCTGTATGAAAATCTCTGGACAATATTTTGTAAAGCAGAACCTGTTGAGATGTATATTTGAGGTTGTCATATAGCCTGACACTAGATGAAAAGTAATTAATGTCAGGTTCATATTTTTTTTTTAAGGAAAAACATTGAATATTCATATTTTACACAGATTTATGCGACCAGAGGGTTTGTCTCTTGTCAAGGTCATTTTGTGTTTTTGCAAGCTCAAGGTCACTTCTGGGCATTCTATCACCAAGCCTGATATAATGACCAACACTGAAGCAAATCTTATAAGCATGTATGATTCATATTACAAATGTATACAATTATTTAATGCCTGAGCAGTCAATAGACCAGAATATTTTTCCCGAGGTGCAGGGAACAGCTCAGTGTATTCTATTGCCTAAGGCCAGCGGGCCTCGGGCAATAGAACACACTGAGCTGTTCCCTGCACCTCGGGAAAAATATTCTGGTCTATTGACTGCTCAGGCATTAAATAATTGTTTTATTACCTAATTTTATTTTCCGTATTAAGTGTTCAAAATTGTATATTCAGTACAAAGTCATAAGGTTCCCGTACCATATTGTTAATTTTTACCTAGATACAATGCATCTGTAATATTAATCAAAGAAATACGTCATCGGTCAATAGAACGTGTAGTCTACTGACCGGTCAATAGAACGCACATTCTATTGACTGGTCAATAGATAGGTTTGAAAAGTTAAGAAAAACTAAAAACACATCCAGAATAGATGAAAATATTAGATCTCTAATAAAACAACAAAATTCACTTGATTAGGTAATTCACTTAAAAGATCATTTGACATGATTTGTGCAGGAAAATATATTAAACACTATTTTTACTACAATGTGGAATCTCAGCTAATTTTATTAATACATACATGTATAATAATACAATTTATTTTGAGAAAGAAGTGTCAATAAAATTGTGTTCAATATGATCAACATATATCATGTATATTGACCATGTTGACAGCATAATATGTTGATTGATTGATTGATTGATTGTATGTTGTTTAACGTCCCTCTCGAGAATTTTTCACTCATATGGAAACGCCACCACTTGCTGGTGGAGGGCTACAAATTTTGTCCTAAGCTCAGCACTCAGGGCCTTTGAGCAATGAGGGGTCTTTTTATTGCCAGCAGCCCAGCACCTACTGCAACAGGGGGCCTCGGTTTATACGGTTCATCCGAAAGACCGGTCTCCAAGTCCCGCAGTGGGATTTGAACCCGCATCGTAAGGATTGACTCCTTACTTTGCGACTCTAGAACAGACGCTCTAACCACTGTGCCACGCGGGCAACCATAGTTGTTGAAAATTCTTAATTATGCTTGACAGACTGAAATGTTAAGGTCATTGGTCAATCTCAACAAAGGTTAAAATAGTTTACCAGTAATTATTTTTTTTTAAAGTTTACTTTTTTCCTATTGTTCCTATTGTTCCTTGTATTTGTAGGAAAATATTGAATCCAGTCAAGAGACATCGATGGATACATGTAGCCAAGAAAGCCAAGTCTCAGAAGCATCTATCTCTGGTATTGATCGCCTATCAAAGCTGAACAAGTTCCTAGCAGCGTGCAACAAGAGCCCGGTTAAAACACTTCGTGAGTCATTTGGCAGTTCAAGTGAGCGAACAAGAAGGAGATATGCTGCCAAAGCAAATGAATGACTCTCCCTTCTTTTAGAGACAATATGTCCTGGAGAAAGTGATGCCTTAAAAGATGCCATGTTTTCAAAACTAGAAACGTCTTACACTCACTATGAGTCTCCGGCACTTATTGAGGCTTTAACCGAGAGTTACTTAAAAGCTGAGACACCAACAATTCGGCGTCAAATATTGTCTGTTCTTACCACCCAGGCCAGTTTTCAAGACGTTAATGCCATGATTCCATCTGTTACTCAACACAAATTTTACTCTGCAAGGAAACATGCTAGGGAATTGGGAGTTGGAGCACCAGTGCCACATGAAAAACAAGCTAGAGAAAAAGTAGACTCTTCAAAACTTGAACATTTCTTGGACTTCATAACATCAAGTCATGTCATTAAGGACCTACCACTGGGGGAGAAGACCCTAACCCTAACTACAGGGGAGTTAATTCAAACACCATATGTCATCAGATGTTTAGCACCTGCGACAATTGTAAGACGGTATTCCCAGCTGTGTTTAGAAGAAAACTTTGAAGCCATTGGTAATATACTTTATTTGCTTAGTAACTCTTAAGGCTATATAATATGAAAATTAACATACTAATATTTCATGATAATTGACACACGATAAGCAATTCTTTAAGCCAGAATATTTAACTTTTCTTTGAAGGTGGTTTCATTGATGTTAATAATCAACTGAATTTGTGGAAATTTATAGTATATTTTTTTGTTTTCCTAGGACAGAGCACCATGTACAAGATTTTGTCAGAGTGCAGTGCTGCAGTGCGCAGATCTGTTGAAGGAGTTGACTACTATGTTGCAGAAGCTAGTGAGGCTTTTCGTGAATTAGAACATGTTGTTCGGGAACTGCAAATTCCTTTGAATGAGCAGAAGAGAATGTTGGAGAACCTCATGAAAGCCAAGTATTATTTAAAGGCTGATTACAAAGTAAGATATTTCTAAATTGTATTACTTTATATGAATGAATGATTTGATTTTAGTTGTAACACAGTTTGATTGGATAAAAGATTTTTTTTATATTTTATATGATATAAGTTGCCTTTGTCACAATGAGTTACATCAAAAACGATGTCTCAATATTAATTCTTTAAAAATTATTCATTTTGAAATCATTTTTAGGGGAAAATTGTCTTATTGTCTTTACTGAAATTAAATTATAAGGAATGAAGCTAATTTTAACTTATGTTTTACATACATGTACAATATAAAGCATAAACTGCCCCAAGGTATGTCATATTGTATAACATACTAGTTTCAAAATCAGTTCAAAAATACAATATGATACATAGAAATTGACACCAGTTCAATTTTGTAAATTTTGTCCATTTTAAATTCAGATGCATGTCAGAACATCTTCAAATGTAGCTGACCACTGCTTTGCTCATGCCCTTAGTCAAGTTGACAGCATATTTTTCGAAGAGAATTGTTCTCATGAACATACTCATGCTTGTCTGCAATGCAATGAACTGGATGAACTTTTGTCATCACTTACGAAACTGACCAAAACCATGGACTGGGACAATCCTGATGCATACATGTTTAAGGTTTGTAAAATTAGTCAAAGAAAATATATATGTGAATGTCCATATGGGATTTTTAGGTCACTTTAGTCACTTAGGTGACAATTTACTATCTGTTTTGTCGTCAATCAGTAATGAGCCAGTGTTAACCAATTTTAACATATAACATCTATTGGTGAAGGTGAACAAAAATTGTGAAATTCATAGCCCCTGTACCCCTGAGGGGTATAGGTGGAAAACCACTAAAATCAATGCAATTTTAAAATCGTCTTCTTTATCTGGGTACTCCTGGACATCAAGCAGTCAAACTGTTAGCATGATTGTAATAAGCAGTGAGTCTTCTTCCAAAATCATGACCCCCGGGGGTAGCCCTAGGGTGAGGCCACAATGGCTGATGATGATCAAAGTTTTACATGAGAATATATATATAGAAAAAATCTTTAAAAAATTTTCTTCTCAAGAGCAAAGGAGACGGGCAAGATGAAACTTCTGTGAAATCATCCTTAGGTTGTGTAAATTCAAGTTTGTTCAAATCATGACCCCCGGGTGTAGGATGGGGATAAACATTGCTGATCAAAGTTTAAAGTTTTTTCACTAGTACGGAAATCTACAGGTCAAGGTCAAAGTTGTTGGTATCCAATGAAAGGTCTCTTAACAATAATTACATATTTGAAGTATAAATGTCTTGGTATCTACTGTTCAAAAGATATGACCAAAGTAAAAGTTAAAAATTTTCCTGTAAAAGTGGGTCAAACTCCAAGGTCAAGGTCAAATTTTGTGGTACCCAAAGAAAGGTCTTGTCACAAGGAATACAAGTGTGAAATATGAAAATCATAGCTCCACTAAATCAAAAGTTATGGGCAAGGTTAAAGTTTTTGCTGAAAACAGACAAAGAAAGAGACAGACAGACAGACAGATGGACACGGCAAAAAGTATATACCCCCGAAACTTCTTTTACGGGGGCATAAAAATATGCAAACTGTATAACTTTACCACATGATTTTTCTAATGTATTTGAAATTCTTTCAAATTTCAAAAATTCTATGTAGGTCGAAAGGTCTGTGACTGCCATTAAGGACCTCAAGGCACATGTACTGAGATCAAAAAACCAAGATGTTGCCAGAGTAGACATCACTGCCAACCTTGAGGATGGAGATCTTTTCCTTGTTGCTGACTGGGCCATGAAATTCCTACCCAGAAAATTCAGAGAAGGACAAACTGACTGGTTCGGAAAGCGAGGAATAAATTGGCACATTGCTGTGTGTGCTACAAAGCACAATGATATTTTTGAGCTGGTTACTTATGTACATGTCCTTGATACACAGTCCCCGCAAGATTCCAAACTCACAGCAGCATTGATAGTAGACGTTGTCAAGGATATTGCAAGTAGAAAGAACATACAGAAAGTTCATTTATGGTCCGACAACGCAGGATGTTACAAGAGTACCTACACTCTTCATGCATTATATCAGGAACTGCATCCACTGATTAAGACGTACAGTTTTTGTGAAGCCCAGGACGGAAAGGGCCCTTGCGATCGCAAAGCATCACATATCAAGTCAGCCATAAAGCGATATGTCAATGAAGGAAATGATGTTCTAGATGCTTCACAAATGAAAAAGGTGTGTTGAAAAGAATTATTTGAGTCAAAAGAGAATATTGTATATGATAGATATTTCCGTAAACTGTCTGCCTTATCCACCCCTAACTGTCATTGATCAGTATTGTCTTCTTCATGCTAGAAATTATTTTTAGTCATTATCTTATATGCTGAGAAAATGACACGGAATGAATAAATTTATTTTAATCAAGAGTGAAATATATTTACAAAAAGAATCAGAACTGGTTGTACAAATGTAACAGTTATACAAGCGTAAAAAGCAACTTTTCTTGTGCAAGAAATATCATAGTCATTTGTCTAAATATTTACATGTTGATTTACATTTCTTGCAACAGATCATTTTTTTTATGTATTATGTTTTTTAGTCTCAAATATCAAAATATTAGTGGTTATTTTTCAAAATTACAAGAGACAAAATAGTAGATTTGCAGCAGGAACTTATAAATCATATTTTAATCATAGTGGAATTGTTTTTTATATCATACGGTTTCATACCATTTTAATACCGGTTTCCCTACCATATTTTGTAGGCTATTGACACTCAGCAAAAAGGACAGTACAAAATTAAAGTCGTCACTCCAGTTATCGATGCTGATGCTGAGAAAGCAAGTGTGAAAGCCATTCCTAACATTTCATCTCTGAACAACTTTGAGTTTAGCCCTGACGGATTGCGAGTATGGAAGGCATACAATATTGGGCCAGGTACAACTGAACTTTTAAGACTTCATATGATGTATAGTTTCCAATGTCAAATCTTTTCTTCCCAAAACAAAGCCAATAACCACAAAGTTAACATTTTGAGCTTTTCTGAAGCAGTTGGTTATTTATCAAAAAGTCAATGATGTCCTATTTTAGGCACTTTTCTCAGATTATTTATTAATATGAAATGTTGAAAAAGTAAAATGGAATGTTATTCTAAATGAGATTATCATACATTTACTAAGTAAAAAGAAAAATAAAAAAAAAATATTTAAATATTTTTCTAGGCAAATTATTACCATGGACATCTGCAACGGTGCCATTTATGCAGTTAAATGTCATCAAGTCATGGACAAATGAAGTAAATCCTGCTGTTCTTTCTCCAGGTATATTTTAACATTTAAAAAAAATTCAATTTGTATGTTAAGTTCACTTACATTAAGGCTCTGCCTCAAATAAGAGTGTGACTAAAATAGGAGCAAAACGCAGGCCAGACCGTGAATTTGGAAACTGCAAACCGGGATTTTGAAAATTATCCATTTTAGTCACCTTGAAAAGAACAATCTGCAGTAATCATTGAAAAACACAATATTTTGAGTTAAAACTCTCAGCAAAGGCAAATCTTATAGATATAATGTTCGTAAATTTCATGAAAAATGAGTAACGGTATTTATTTCATAAATATCAAAAATATGGTTTTAGTTTGCAAAGTCTCGGCCCAGCCTTGGTCTCACTACCCATTTAAGCCACACTCCACAAATAATGATTTCTAAAAAGCATATTTTCTTCAATACACAGTGGATATTGTTTTCGTGAATTTTGTTTTTATATCAGACAGTTTTTATGTCATAATGGCTTTTATTAAATGCAAATTATGAAAAGAAATAAAAGTTAATTGATTTAGGCCAAGCTTAAAAAATTCTTTGTTTGCAGTTGCTGACCTATAATTTTTAGACTAGGTAGGTAGGTAGGCATTCTTTTTTTTCATATGCCTTCTTGACATGAATACGCTCCACTCTTGGTATAAACTACTGAATATGAAAGAAAAAAAATTGAAAATGAAACAGTTTCAATGTCCTGAAAAATTGGGGAAAAAAATAATATTACAAAATGGCTAAAAAAAGTTTGGGTCTGATGCATGTTCAGTGGGTCAGTAGGCAACTTCAAACAAACAATATTTTATTTCATGCCTTACAGAATCAGTCGATCTGTGTAAAATATATGAAAGTAACGAGAGTGAAACTTGGTAATAACGTACAAAGTCACAGAGACCTGGATAAAATTACTTCCCTATATATCTGTAATTTGCTTTATCTGTAGAAGATTTTCGTTTATAAATTTATACAGCTGGTGATCCAAGATATCTTCATTATATCTGTGAATTCACAATATCTATGTTCACACTAAACAAGTTTTGCTGCAGAAAGTGTAATACTGTGGAATCATTATTGTTCGTGGGGGACCCTGACCCACGAATTTACATCCCCACGAACGTATATACAAACTTTTGCTTTATCATTTGTTAAAAGTTATCTACATCGTAAAATAATTGTTACCCTTGTGTCCGAGTGATCTCGCATAAAGAAGACAATCTGTAGGTTGTTAATTATTGACACGAAACCAAAATAAAAAAAAAAATATAAAGTATCAAAGACATAGAGAACTATATATAATAAGTAATAAAATGATAAATACAACTGTTAAATTTAAGTAGTGTTTACATTATAGTCCAACACGCTCAAATGTCCCTTCGATGAAGTCAATTTTTAGTGCGATTTTGGAGTGGGCGCTAATTAGCCAATTAGCATGATTTGGTTTCAGGGTAAACGTTTTTAAGTCAATTTTGGCCTTGTTGCCGTAGTTCTCATGTCACAGGGTGAATTATAATTAATTAGTAAATGTTACTAATTATCATTCCTATCATTCGGCTGTAATTTGTCGGTGCGAGCCGCAGTTCATTTTGTTTTCACAAGAGAGATAACTTAAATAAGCATTATTGACGGGGTTATTCTTCTTTGTTTTAATGTTGGAGGGAAAAAATCGAAATGGAACTTGTAACCAACGAAATAACGTCCCCACGAACCAGGAAATTTTTGGCTACCCACGAACATTGACCCCCACGAATAAAAATGATTCCACAGTACATGATAAAATACATTTCCATTTAGTTTATGGGTGAATTTATATGTTATTTATCTTTCAATATGTTTTGCAAGGATCCGGGATAAAAACAATGTGTAACTTGAATAGTCCTTCTCCCAACTATACCTTTTATGAATTGAATCAAATCATGAGAGCTTTATTCATGATTGTTTTGTTTATTTGATTTATGCAAACAATTATGAACACTTTGTATTTTACATAGTTTGCATTTCATTTCAGATGATGAGATAGAGATTACAGAAAGAAACGAATTTTCAGAGTCGGTACCAAAAAAAAGGAAAATGGTAGATCATGTGTTTAGTTGTCCCAATGAGAACTGCGACAGATCATTTCGTACCATAACTTCTCTGGAAAATCACAATCTTCTAGGTAACTGCAGTGACAGATCAGAGAAAAACCTTCTAGATAGGTGCAAAATTATGTATCAGAACAAGTTGTCAGCTTTGAATACAACCTGTCCGTCATATGATGAAGGCATTATTACAAGGGAATGCACAGAGCCGATCAAACAAACCGGATGGGCATTAAAAATGAAAAAGCCAAAGGTTTTGTTTACTGAGGACCGAAAAGACTACCTTACTGAAATATTCAAGGCAGGCAAAACTACTGGGAAAAAGGAGGATCCAAGTAAAGTGGCAAGAGACATGCCTTATGTTCTTATAATTGTTCTTGTGGACTACAAGAAGATACATATCATTTGTTTTTTGTTTGTAAACATTATGTAAAAGCAATGTAAAAGCAAGAAATTCCTTAATGAATAAGCTATTGTCATTAAATTATTTACATATTATAGATGCACATTTAATGCTATGGGGCGATGATTCTTTAACTTTCGAACAAAATGCTGAACTTTTTAAGACTATTCAAACTTTCTTAAATGAATGTGGTCGTTTTTCAAAATAAGTGTTTTTCTCAACATCTCATATTATTTTTGTATATTTAAAGAATTTATTCCTGTTTATTGCTACAATGTATACAATGTATATAGTAGACCATATGTATATATGTTTGTTTTACCTTGGCAATTTTACAAAATGTTATATTAGGAGAGGACTATCTAAGTTATAGAACTTGTGTCCAATCCTTTTGACCTTGTCAATAAAATATGTTCAATTCAATTCAGTTCTTATAAATGGCAGAAAGCGCTTCGGAATGGAGGACTACTTGACACCATCACAAGTAGCAAGTTTCTTTTCGAGACTCTCTCAGAAAGACAGAAAATGTGATGCTGGAGATTTCTTAGCAGCATCTTCTGATAGAAATTTGAATGATCTGAAAGACAAAATTCTTTCACATATATAATGCTTCAATTTAGAAATAGATAAGAAGATTAACATTTTCATGGGAATTAAAGTGGGTTAGTGATGTGATCAAGATTTGATCACGAGCTAACTCACTTCTATGGGCATTGAAATTTTCACTCTTGTTAATTCATTACTAATACATTGTATATACATTTGCGACAGAGAATTGAATATTTTGAATATAAAATTATTGCAGTTAATGAAAAGGTTGTAGGGTGTAAATCGGCTTGAATAGCTATTACGCTTCAAATTCATCAGGCAAAGAATTCTAGGGTATTTTGAAGGGAATGTTTTGTTAAAGGCTACTTGTGATCAGTAATTGTGATCAGATTAGTAGCTGGGGATATATGTATTTGTGGAAATTGAAAGTAAAAGCTAAAAAGCCACAAGAAACGTGTGCAAAGATTGATGATAAATAATTGTCAGAATTTCGGTTGCCCAGAAAGGGATTGATGGAGACACTTGTCCCAGTCACAGTCAATTTGCAATCAAGTATTAAATTTTATCAAAAACCTTAAATAAAGGATTTCAGTCAGGCATATTTATTATGTATATGTAGACACAGAGTCACTGTTGACAGCTTACGTTATTAATTTAAACAATTAACTACATTACAGCTCACATTATTATGACAACACCGAAGTGTTCATCAACTGTTTGTTGCCATAGTTTATTTTTTTTAATAAACTAGCTGATTTGTAAATTGCCCCCAATTCAGTTATACCATATAAAATGGGTATAGGTATAAAATTCATTTCTTAAATGATAGAGAGATACCACAAATGTATATATTTGTTAATATGTGTATATTAATGAAGGAAAATACACATGCTTATCTTGTTCTGTTACAAATTTTTGTTAAAATCTTTTTAGTAAAGATTACATTGCATGTATGTGTATTATAAATTGCATTTCTCCTCATCTTTTGCCAAATATTTAATCTGCTCTGAAACGTAACAAAATTGCATTTAAATAATTTTCACAATTTTTGATGTGCCATGTTTCTTCACAAATCTGTTCAAGCATTTAAAAAGGTCTAAATCCTGTTGATAACTGTTGACTATTGCATTCATTCCATAATTTTTTTAAACAAGCATGAAATATTACCAAAATGTAATTTTTGGCATAGTGCCAAAATATACAATATTAACAATATGATTGCTCTTTTGTATGAAGTTTAATTTTTGTTTTTCAAATGTGTTTTTAAAAAATGGATTATGTTTGTTATTGTCTAGCAATTACATTTCTTCTCATTGCTTGATAAATTTATTTAAAATGCACCAAGAAATAGAGAAAAATTGCACTTTTTGGCAAAGTGCCAAAAACATAGAAATTTCTAACCATGGTTCCTCAAGAGTGTGATGTTTCTCCATAAATTTTATTTTGATTTTTACAAGTAAAGATTATGCTTGTTTACTGTTTTTAATTACATTTATTCCATGTATTTGCCAAATGTTTAAAAATCAT
This sequence comes from Saccostrea glomerata, assembly GCA_003671525.1. Classification (NCBI taxonomy): domain Eukaryota; kingdom Metazoa; phylum Mollusca; class Bivalvia; order Ostreida; family Ostreidae; genus Saccostrea; species Saccostrea glomerata. Next base: position 73,425 of record PRKT01001297.1, on the reverse strand, counting down.
GTGCAAAACAACAGCAAAAATGCACTTTTTGGCACGATGCCAAATAATAAAAAATTGCATGTACACTATGCAAATACCTTTTATCACAGACTTATTATGATTGCAGGTTTTAATAGCTGGAAGGATAACCTTTGCGGTTGTAGTAATCATTGTCCCCATTTTTATCATATATTTTAAATTTTATTAATGTAACTTGAGTCATAAAATTTTTATAACGATTTAACGATTTTATACAAACTTTATTCAATATCTAATAAAACTTGCCAGGTTTTTCTCTCTTTTTAATACCTGTATTCTTAAAAAATCATTGATTCTTCCTGAGGTTTGACTTGAAAGCATTTATCTGTCATTTTACCTGAAGTTAGACAGATACTTGGACATTGAGGTATGGACTCGGTTGTACTTGTGTTTTCTGTGAATTCAGTCACTTAACGAATGAGTACCCAAACTGGAGGAACATCAACATTGAAGTAGAGTATCGAATTGAAAATTCCGTGCTAAAAAAAAAAAGGTAAAATTGCTCCAAAATGAAGTTGATCATCTGCAAACATCAAGCAGTCTAAAATTACCAAACAAAAATCTTCTGTAGACTTCCAGTGACTTTACTTTTGATGTCATATGTTCCAATAATAATTCAAAGAAAAACAGTACATTTCTGAAGACACATTCTTTATTCACATTTATATCGCTTTACTCTGATAAATCAACTGTTTCTAGTCTCCTTGGAATTCTTAACTCAAAATACTCTGTACAGAGTCTAGTGTGATGAAATTTAACAAGTTTTTGAGATAAACTTTCCCAAAATGTTTTGTCAAACCTAATTCTTTCACAGAAAGAGCCTTTCGATGACCAAACATAAAAATCACACGAATTACGACCCATTACTCCTAATTTGAACTTAAAATAATAGTCATGGTTTCGCTTTAGAGCAATGGTTCCACTTTTCTTTTTCACAAGAAAAAAATTGGATTTCTGTGAACCTGACAAAACTGAATCAAAATTTACAATGTCTGCATCTTTAAGCATATATGGACATTTCCAGTAGACCATGTACGTCTCCATTATTTTCACTAGGATCGGTTACCAATCCATCTGGACTACATCCTAACTCTGGATTCTTTGGAGATACACAGAATCCTGTTGTACAAGCTTCAAATGAAGGAGTAGCATCTTTTTTTGAACTAGTATAATGTGAAAAAGCAAGTGATTCTTTTTCAATCCCGTAAAGCATTGCTCTTGTTTGATATGATGTAGATGGATACATAATGTTTGACAAAGTGTTTCTGATGGCTGAGTCGGATTTAAGTATAGCCACTGTCTTTGATTTTTAAGCTGTTCGTACACGTCGGTGACAGTTCCACTCATCACATCGCTGGGAAGATGTAATTTCAGTGGGATCTGTGTTTAAGGACAGCGAAAGATTTTCCAAAAATACTGTACGTTTAATCTTCAGCTCTTCTGCATGCAGGTCATCTATGCCATAATCTGCATAATTATATTTCAGATGTGTAGCCCACAAACTACTGGAACAGTTTTTATACTGTAGTTCCTGCCAGAATGTATTTTCTTCAATATCAGGATTGTCATCAGTCTGATATGTTTTTGGACGGGGGTCATATGAGATCAGTTCGTCAATCTTCTTCTGTTTAATTCCGTAATACTTAGATTCTGTAATTTTTTGTGGATTCTTTCTTTTCTTCCTTCCAACATTCCACTCGCACTTTTTTGAAGTACAAGCGGCTGGTTCATGGCCATATTGTTGACAATACGGTGACACTGTACGATGTGTTGATTCTGTAGGATGCCATTACAGAGGCCTTCAGAAAACAAACGTTCCCTGACTTAAAGTCCTTTAAGTTACAAATATGCCCACTCTTCAAATATTGTTTCCCTTTTTAGCTCTACTGGTCAGAGACCAGAAGAGCTTATGCGATAGTAATGCGTCCGTCGTCCGTCCGTCTGTCTGTCTGTAAACAATTTTTCAAAATGGTACTCCTCCTACAGTTTTGGTCCGATTTCAATATAACTTGGCACACAAGTAGACTACACTAAGATACATAATTCTGTGCATCTTCAGTGTAGGTCGATATGTGGTTATAAGGACTCATGGCAATTAATATTGACCGAAGACACAGAAAGTGATAGCGACCGAGCCTGTGAGGTCGCTATCATTTTCTGTGTCTGAGGCTATCTATGACGTCATACAGGTGTCTTATTTACTTATTACTTCTTTTTCAGTAATGCAGTATTTGTACAAGTCAGATGCGATACCCTTTGATCTCCCTTTCCTTGATATGTGAAAAAATTGATATGGTGAGATATTCTAATACTTTGAAATGAAAAATGGAAAATTATCAGTTCAATAAACTATCCTTGCATTTTGTGTGATGTCTACCGTCCTCTTCTGCCTCACTACGTATGTGAAAAATTGATATGGTGAGATATTCTAATACTAATAAATTAGATGGAAAATTATCAGTTCAATAAACTATCCTTGCATTTTGTGAGATGTCTACCGTCCTTTACTGCTTGTCATTTACGTAAATGAAATTCAGATCCACCAGTCTGATTTCATTTTGACTGTTGATATGCCAGTGACTGAATCTCTGTTGTAGAATTCATCAGCGAACAGCGATCCCTGTCAGCGTACAGTGAACCTTGTCAGGCTTTCTGATGTCAATATTGGAGGTTAGTCTTAGATGAACGCTACTATATAACTTATTGTCAGGAATGAAAATTAGAGATACCTTATATATTCCCGCATGAGGGATGGTGTGCGCAGATTTATCATAAACCATTCCTCATCATAACCGAACACAAAAAAGTGTAAGATAGTAGAGAAAAAACCAGAGCTCTAGGACAGTAGCCTTCCTTAGAGTTAACATGGAGTAGCCTCCAATAGACTCCCAAGGTGTGGGGCTATCTATGACGTCATACAGGTGTCTTATTTTCTAATTCGTCAAGTATGTATGTAGTAGAGGAAAAACCAGAGTTCTGGGACAGTAGCCTCCCATACATTTAACATGGAGAAGCCTCCAATAGCCTCCCAACCTGTGAGGCTACCTAACTTTCCTTAACAAATGAAAAAAAAATATATACTAAGAAAGAATGATTTATTCTCTGAAAAGATTTGATACAAAGTCTTATGTTCGATGTGAAGTAATTGTGCTCCTTGTCTAACGTATGCCTCAGTGGATGCTATTGTTTCATTCCAGTCCAAAGATAAGCACAAACGGTGATGCATAAACATGCACAGAAACACATGGTGAGCAGAATTATCGCTCCAAACTTTGAATTAGCTTTCATCTTCAGCTTCTGTTATCCTACCTCTACATTAATGTCAATGACACTGTTGGGACATCTTTCAATCAGGTTAAAGTTAGCCTCGGTATTCATTTCTGCCATCCTCCTGTCGTTGTCTTAGGTGATTAGTATGAAAACTCAAAGAGTGTGGTCTAATATTTAGAAGACTTTTTTTTCAGTAATGTAGTATTGGTACAAGTCAGATGCGATACCCTTTGATCTCCCTTTCCTTGATATGTGAAAAAGTGATATGGTGAGATGTACTAATACTAAAAAATGTAAAATGGAAAATTATCAGTTCAATAAACTATCCTTCCATTTTGTGTGATGTCTACCGTCCACTACTGCCTCACTACTTATATAAAAAATTGATATGGTGATGTAACCAGACTTTAGGTTTTCAATCATTTATTGTGAATCGAAACTTCTTTTTAAAGGTATCGTTCTACAATAATATATAAATACATTGATAGTTCATTCAGTATAAGACAGTTCACAATAAAAATTATTCTGATACTTTGTCTGTCTTAATTTTAAAAATATTTCCTAATGAAACATTTGTATCTGTTGAATATAGTAAATGAAACAAATAATTTCATGATATTCAACATATTAGATTCTTACACATATTACTTTTCATTATGTACCATAACAATGATAATATCATTTATTTTAATATGGACATAAAAAATAAAATATTATGATTGTCACATACCCTAAGTAAGGATTTAATAGGAGGTGTAGGTTGAGCCAATATTCAACACACTTATATTTACATCAACCTGTCATCAATAGTAACATCATATTAGCTTTTCATCATGTGTAATGTTTTCAATAAAAATACCACAATAATTAAAATATTTCACATTATCAAATACACTGCATTATTATACATATAAAAATAAAACATTTAATACTACTATTTTACTTACATTACTGAATAGGTCCAACAAATCTTCTATGTTTTTTCTTAAGATCGAACAAAGCAAATATGGCTTCTGATAATTACAGGAAGTTTGTTACACAAAGAAAATTATATTTCGAAAGTTACTTTTTTATCAAGTTCACACTATATTAATATTCCTAATAAATAAGGTTCTATCATTTAAAATTACTGCAGACAGGAGAGATACAGTGAGCTGTAAATATAAAGACAGACTACAGAATCATAGACAGGAGAGATACAGTGAGCTGTAAATATAAAGACAGACAATAGAATCATAGACAGGAGAGATACACTGAGCTGTAAATATAAAGACGTCAGACTACAGAATCACAGACAGGAGAGATACAGTGAGCTGTAAATATAAAGACGTCACCCTACAGAATCACAGACAGGAAAGATACAGTGAGCTGTAAATATAAAGACGTCACACTACAAAATCACAGACAGGGGGAGAGATACAGTGAGCTGTAAATATAAAGACATCACACTACAGAATCACAGACAGGAGAGGTACGATGAGCTGTAAATATAAAGACGTCACACTACAGAATCACAGACAGGAGAGATACAGTGAGCTGTAAATATAAAGACGTCACACTACAGAATCACAGACAGTGGAGATACAGTGAGCTGTAAATATAAAGACATCACACTACAGAATCACAGACAGGAGGAGAGAAACGGTGAGCTGTAAATATAAAGACATCAGACTACGTAAATGTTTTAATGTCGTTTGATTTTTATCTGTCTTAAAATTGTGCATTATTTCACAAAAGACACAATTTACAAAATAAGCAATATTGAATTAGTGATCCTTTAAATAACAATAACATATAGCTATACCACAAAAATGTTATTTATTCATCCATTTTATCACATCAATAAAAGTTAGCGTTTATGTCTATTTACTTTATTATCAGTGTCTATTAGCGGTGTGATCATAATGATTTACAAGTTTGAGTGTATATTTCTAACCAGTTCATTCGAAATGATTTTTTAAGTTAAAGGTGCATTAATAATGATTAACAAATAAGTTTACTTACTACTCCTTTATTGATAATGGTTTACAGTTAGCGTGTATATTTATTACCGGTGCATTAGGCTAGCCTGTATATTTATTAGCGGTGCATTAGTTTAGCCTGTATATTTATTACCGGTGCATTAGGTAAGCCTGTTTATTTATTACCGGTGCATTCATACTGATCCACGATATCCTTTAAGTCGTAGTAGGAGAGGATCTGGCCGTTTGGGGCGTGAAGGAATTTCAGGTTTTTATCTCTTAGTTCTACCGAACTGCCAAAATTCTGAAAATATATACACATAATATTGTATATAAAGGACGCCTCATAATTCTACTACATTGCTAAAGGTTCGGAAATATATACACATAATATTGTATGTATGTTGAAAATTCGAAGTACTGCACTTTCATTACATAGAATCTTTTTCCTCAGTAATTTTGACCCACAATGCATCACTTCGTACACAAACGTTTAAGCCACGTTCTTGCGAAAATAAGGAAAAAATGTTAAAAGAAAAGTAACCAACATTGCTTTGATTTAATGAATTTATCTACTTATTGCAGAAAAATAGTTATACACTAATTGAAATCAGCCCTGTTCAGGCTTCGTTTTAGTAAAGCAACATGCAAACGACGTCATTTGACATCAGAATCTAATATGCACTGAATGTAAGGTGCAGTTTGACAAGTACGATCTAAATAAAAACTGGATAAGTATCTGCGCTCGGCCAAATGATCGCACCGTCAACATATTAATGTCATAATTCAACTAACAGTATGCATAATGCTTATTTTAAAAACTAACCGTATGCATTATGATTAACGTCAAAATAAAACTAACCGTATGCATTATGATTAACGTCATTATAAAACTAACCGTATGCATTATGTTTGACGTCAAAATAAAACTAACCGTATGCATTATGCACATTTCAAAACAAACAGTATGCATTATGATTAACGTCATAATAAAACTAACTGTATGTATTATGATTAACATCATAATAAAATTAACCGTATGCATTTTGATTAACGTCATAATAAAACAAACCGTATGCATATGATTAACGTCATAATAAAACTAACCGTATGCATTATGACGTCATAATAAAACTAACCGTATGCATTATGACGTCATAATAAAACTAACCGTATGCATTATGCTCCCTACATCGTATGGGTTCCTATTGTAGGTCAGGCGTTTGTAGTAATGATACTTGGAATCGGGTTTCATGTTTTTCCAGACAATTCTGACATACCGATCCCGATCACTTCGAACATGCTCGTGCCTTTGTCCAAGTCTGTGTAGCATTTCATGAACCGCTATACCAACCTAAACAAGTATATTTTGTAGAATTGTTATACAAATTCATGTCAAAAATTTAAAAACAATAATTCTAATAATAAAATCCTGTGTAAGTGCTGCAACGTCAAGAAAAATATCGGGGTAATGGGGGATTCAAGTGCAATTCCTGATGGGACTGTACCATATTTACTGTTTGTTGATTTTTTTATCATTAGAATTTTTATTTTTTTTTATTCCGTGTGAATTTTTGTTATAGATTTCGTTTTGTAAAATTTGTAATTCAACAAGTTTATATTCTACATTGAAAAGTACTCCCCACTTAGCAGCTTAAAAAGATGACAAGGAATGTTTCTTCCAATAATTTCTGAAGTTCACTGTCAGAAACAGTTTTGAATCTTTTCTTTCTGCCAGTTGTGGAACAGAAATTTTCTGACTTATCTTTTACAAATGCACTTTGCACTGTTTTTTCTTCTTCCTGGATAGACAATGATGCAAATGCATCTTACAAAATAACTCAGTTACATCTCCACCATGCATTTCTTCGATCAACAGGGATTCAAGAATATTTAAATGATTTTCTGGTGGAGGGCCATTTGGAATTCTATACCACGTTAAAATCTGCATCCATTTTCTTTGTTTACATTAGCAGACGATAAGAATAATCATTTTCCAATATAATAAAATCATGTTTATTATAAATATGCTCTAAATTTAATAAATAATATAAATAAATTAAAAGAAAAATATTTGATTCTTTGTTGGATTTTAAGTTTCTATTTGATTTTCTTTAAATAATCAGTTTCCAGTGTATATTAACCAGAAAAGAAGTATCGACAGCTGGTTGTTAGGGGGATGTGTTCCCATACCAAACCAGGTTATCAAGTTTTATTCTGTGTCCCTTTTGGATATTAACCAATTTCAAAAATACAAACAAAAAATAAGTATTTGCCTATACTTGTTTTTAAAAATGGACTTTTCTTTTATGTCAATTGAAAAAAAAAATATTCTTGAGAAATATTGCTTAATACTCTACAGCTAAAAAAGATGTATGTTTGTACTCTTTTATATTCTTTTCATCACAAGTACGTCCTGAAAATGACTCACAATGTGAAGACGTAGTAATTACCATTCCTGGTCTATCGGGCTGCACCACATTTGATAAACAAGAAAACATGTAATGTACTTTTAACTGATTGTTAATTTATCATCTTGAAAAAATTATAAATTTTGTGACAAAGATTTTTTCGACATATGTTCCACATAAAATAGTAAACGACTATAATATTTTAGTGCATCAACTCAAGTTGGAAGACTTCTCAAAACAATATCCTTCATTCGTAAAAGAAACGCATTCACTTGTAGTAGAAAGAGTTAAGAAAACCCTTTGTCTCTAGCAGATAAAAATAAAAAAGGGACACAAAATCAAATCAAATCTCCGCGATTTATTAATGTTGTTTTATATGAAGGTTAAAGATAACCCGACTTACCGATCCACATCCGGGTTCTGCTAAGCTTAGCACGTGTTCTCCATTGCCGCCGAAGCCCACACCAGAACCACAACTTGATCCGCTGTAACCATGGTAACGGTTATTTTAGTGCTTTATTCATTATCAGAAATAATCTAATCGATAGTACTTCTATAGACCAAAAACAAACTGCAAAAGAGTTGATCATAAAATACGAAGTATAAGTTTTAAAAAAGATAACTACTAGTATGCTTTAAGCCCTTGTAAAGTTTTTTTTACTTAAATATACCATGGAACTAGAATACAGGTTGAAAATAACCAGCTGAAAAAAAAAGATCTTTAAGATTAGTTGTTGTGATTTAAAAGATTCCTCAAAATCGTATGAAAACAAAGAAAACCGTTCCTTCATGAATGTTCAATCATTTGCAAAATATTCAGTGTTTTTAAAGATCATTTTGATTGCCCAACTCTATTGTCAGACATAATAACTAACCAGGGGTCAAAGCAATAATTGCATACTGTCAAATCAAGAGAAAAAAATGTTTGGTGAGTACTTTTTAACTCGAACATATCCGGTGTGCCCCACTTCCGTGGCTACTTCAGGTGAACTGGGCTTCCAGCGAATACACGTGAGTTTATTAAACAGCTCAACAGCTTCCAGAAAATACCCTCTGTTTGCAACTGCGTAAAAGAAAAAAAAAACGATTTACCATGAGGTCTTGAGTTCTGTTGCCCTCTTTTTAGCAAATGTAAAGCAGAAACGGGGACATAAGGTTAAATACTTTATATACATGGATGCACAATCACCGTATAAGCAGTTTTAGCGAGAAATCGAATTTGGCATTATTAGCGACCGTGTTGAGATCGCTAAAATTAAATATCGCAAAAAACTGTGTTTTATTTGTAATGGCTTTTCTAAGGAGCTTTTGAATATCGTAAAAAATATTTTTCTCTAAAAATAAAATAAATTTGCGTCCTCTTATACGGTATATTGGTTTCGTATATAGCTTTAAAGCAGTATAACAGACGTATCAAAAGTAAACACACGTACTCAAATTATTATCAATGATGTAGGGAACTATTGCCTTAGGCCAGTTTGGCCAACTCGGTCCAAAATTCCTCTTCCTGCGGCGTTTCTAAATTTAAAAAAAATACATCCCTTGAATGATACATTATGCAAATTTCAATTTACATATAGTTTTATTAACGTTATTCTAGTACATCTTGTAAATATTTATGCATAGTGTTATAAAATAAAAGTTTGAAATTGCTTGAAATAATAGCTATATCATTTGTACTTGTAGCATTTAGAGAAACTAACCTCTTTTCCGGGCTCCCCCTCTTTGTCCGTTTCCTCTTTTCTCTCAATTGTTTTTTCCAATTTCTCTTCCTTAAACTTTTTGGAATCTTCTGGATGAAGCCCCTTTGACTGAAATTTAAGAACGGTTTTGTTACTTTTATACGAGACCGTTTTACAAACAACTGAAAAATCGGGCCCTTTTACAGTGTGTCTGAGTTCCTGTTTTTCAATATCATGCAGAGTTCTATCTTTGTTGTATGTCATACTCTCAAACTTTTAAAACGTTTTAAGAGTTTTGGTATCAGTTCTTCTACAATCTACTAACGTGAAGAACTTGACCATTTCGTGCTACTCACGTACAGGACTTTACCATTCACAACTACTCACGTGAAAGGCATTACCATTCACTGTTACTTATATGCAGTATTTTACCATTCACTTTTACTGGTACACAAGTGCATGACTTTACCATTCACTATTACTCACAAGCAGAACATTACCATTAACCACTCACGTGATGTAATTTAACATTCACAATTACTTAACTACAGGACTCTATCATTCATTACTACTCACGTGCAGGACTTTACCATTCACTGCTACTCACGTGCAGGACTTTACCATTCACCACAACTCACGTGCAGGACTTTACCATTTACCACAACTTACGTGCAGGACTTTACCATTCACTGCTACTCACGTGCATGACTTTACCATTTACCACAACTCACGTGCAGGACTTTACCATTCACTACTACTTACGTGCAGGACTTTACCATTCACTGCTACTCACGTGCAGTACTTTACCATTCACTGCTATTCACGTGCAGGACTTTACCATTCACCATAACTCACGTGCAGGACTTTACCATTCACTACTACTCACGTGCAGGACTTTACCATTCACTACTACTCACGTGCAGGACTTTACCATTCACCATAACTCACGTGTAGGACTTTACCATTCACCATAACTCACGTGCAGGACTTTACCATTCACTGCTACTCACGAACAGGACTTTACCATTCACCACAACTCACGTGCAGGACTTAACCATTCACCACAACTCATGTGCAGGACTTTACCATTCACTACTACTCACGTGCAGGACTTTACCATTCACCACTACTCCAAAACTGGACAACAGTTGTTCATTCGGGTCATCGGGATCGATGTTCTAACAAAAAAACACAGTTAATTTCGATCTTTCAACTCACGATGACTTTTCTTTTGTGACAGAGAAAGAGAAAAAATTGTAAAATACATCCTTTTACACAAAGGTCGTAATTCACAGAAAAGACATAATTCTCAGTTATTTCCATAATTTTTAAACATTCTTTTCTAGTTGGAGAAGTTTGATTAGAAATACAGTCCTTGTGCAAGAATATTAAGAACAAAACAAAACAATTCAGGATTGAAAAAAAACCCAGAATTATGGCAAGCTGTCGTTAATGTAACAAGTCGATATATTCTTTAGAATGACTAATTATAATAATTAATTTTTTTAATATGCCTTGGTAATGGAAATTATATCCCCTTTTCTTCCTATTTCCTGTCATATACCTAAATCTGTTGAATTAGTCTCTGTTAATGTTTACATACCGTACTATCTATTTCGTTTTCGTTACGTTTCTGGTTTTCGTTATATGTCTGGTTGTCGCTCTCATTTTCCCGCTGATCTTCAACCTTATAGTAACAATAAATAAATCTGTTCAAATGTAAGATAATGTTTTAATTTTCAAAAAAAATAATGTAGGATTAATTATTAAATATAAAAATACAAGATAATATTTTAAATATTAAGCATATTAAGTAAATTTTATCAATAAAAAGTGTTGCCCCTGCTGGTGTTTGATCCGGGGACCTTTGGATTGTGGGGCGATTGCTGAGCCACTTGACCAGCCACACCTTGCATTTAATGTCCATTTAATAAATAAAAATTTACATACATGTTTGATTTAAAATACTCAGAATCCTACATTAACAATAATTGTGAATGATAGAACCTGGTTTATTAGGAATAATAATATAGTGTAAACTTAATGAAAAGTAATTTAGAAAAATTATTTTTTTTAAATATAATTTTCTTTGTGTAACAAACTTCCTGTAATTGGCAGCAGAAGCCATATTTGCTTTGTTCGATCTTAAGAAAGTACATAGAAGATCTTTTGGACCTATTCAGTAATTTAAGTAAAATTGTGGTATTAAATGTTTTATTTTTATATGTATAATAATGCAGTGTATGTGATAATGTGAAATATTTTAATTGTTGCGATATTTTTATTGAAAACATTACACATGATGAAAACCTAATATGATGTTACTACTGATGACAGGTTGATGTAAATATAAGTGTGTTGAATATTGGCTCAACCTACACCTCCTGTTAAATCCTTACTTAGGGTATGTGACAATCATAATATTTTATTTTTATGTCCATATTACAGTGAATGATATTTATCATTATTATTGTATATAATGAAAAGTAATATGTATAAGTATCTATATAATATGTTGAATATCATGAAATCATTTATTTGTTTCATTTACTATATTCAACAGATACAAATGTTTAATTAGGAAATATTTTTTAGAAATAAGACAGACAAAGGATTAGTATAATTTTTATTATGAACTGTCTTATACTGTATTAACTGTCATTGTATTTATATATTATTGTAGAACGATACCTTTATAGAGAAGTTTCTAATAAATGATTGGAGAACCTAAAGTCTGGTTACACAAACATGTGTAGAAATTATTCATAACCTTAATAGTTATACGAGGTGGATTAAGAATTAATTCCTCCTTCATGCAGCGGCGTTCAAAAAGAAATCATTTGAATAAATGTTTCTTGTAAGTTTCCCGGCAATTAAAGTAGATCTACACTCGCACTACGTCATTTACGAATAGTAAAACCGGAACCACGCTTCCTTTTACCGAGATGTGATTTTTAGGTCACCTGAGTAACTCAGGTGACCTATTGCTATCCGTTTTCGTCCGTCGTCGTGCGTCGTGTGTCGTGCGTCGTGTGTCGTGTGTTAACATTTCAACATATTCAGCTTCTTCTCTGAAACCACTGAACCAATTTTAACCAAATTTTGTATACAGCATCTATGGATGCTGGACATCAAGCAGACAAACAAACGTACAAATACTGATTCTACCGTTTAAGGTTAAATTCATTAAAAAGAGAAGGCTGGGAACAACTTTTGGTTGACAGAGAAATAATTAGATAACAAAACGACATTTCTGTGAATGATACATGTGTAATATGCCGCGCCGCGATCACAGACAACGAACGTGCTACATCAGTACAATGTGAAAACTGTCATTGTCGATGCGACTATTGTCGGCGGCCAAGATGAAGCTAATAGTGATAATTCGCAAGAAAAGTAATGACTACGATTTGACTTAGACAAAATTAATGAATTTTATCAATCAAACATTACAAAGTTTACTTTGGATATTAATTATTTCATAAGACGCATACCCAACCCCAACCTGTTTACCCATCAATCATAATGCAAAATTATCTTTAGAATATTATTATTATATGAAAAAAGATGATTCACTTCCAGCATACTTATTTTCTGTAACAAAATCATACAGTTTCTGAGAATCAGTCAATCACGTTCATTTTCATTGTGTCCAATTTACAGACAAGTTTGTTTTAATTTTTTATGGTAAAATACGATACATTTTAGGGACAATAGGTATTGGGTGTGTATTATTATTGTTTTAAATATGTAAAACTTTGTTAATACAAGTATACACTCAAACTTTAGCAGTATTGCAGGAAAATGTGGAAATATATTACTCCTGGAAGAAAAAAATTATGAGGGCCCCTTTATTGTAGAGCTCATACCATGAAAAGTAATGCGTCAACATATAATGTTTATGGAGAGGGCTTATATAGGCTATGCCTGCTGCCCATTCCATTTATGTTTTTGCATAATAAAATATGTTCAAATCAAAAATCAACATATAATGTTTTTTAAGCTTATTCTTTTTCTTAAATGTAATTTAGTAAAAAGAATGCAAATTTTTTTAAGTTTGAGTCCATATTTTTTTTTTAAATGACCGAGATTGACCTGTGAAGCATATTTTCTCATATAAAATTTTGATACCTTAGCCTAACAAAGTTTAAATATTTATATTTACATCCACTGAATATTTTCTTCTTTATTTCTTAAGAAAACCCATTGCGTTCATCCCTGCATAAACTACATTAGGCATATCACCTGTACAGATTTCTTGATCAGTGGCCGTTCCATCAATGAAACTTACAAAGACGTTCGCATCGTTAACACAATAATTAATATTTTTAATCCTACTTAAAATGATAATTTAAACAGATATAAATAAAAACAATAAATTGTCTTTCTTTGTTTGTTGTTACTGGCATGAACGGTCGCAGCTATTGCAGAAAAAATTTACATAACCCGCTTACGCGGGTTATGTATTTTTTCTGCAACAGCTGCTTCCGTTCATTCCAGTAACAACAAACAAAGAAAGCATTTTATTGTTTAAATAATAATTCATGCAAAACAATGATTATATATGATTTACTAACAGGTTTCTACTCTATTTTGTATATTAAAGTTGAATATTTAGACTGGAATCATTTACATACAATAAAATTTAGGATAGGTAAATTTCAGCATTTTACATTTCAGGGTATATATTCCGATAGGAAACAGCAGAAAAGTAAACATGTTGACATATAATTTTGCTTGTGTCTATCCATTGACGGGATGTGTGTCTATTTATAAAAGTAGATTTTTTTATGAATTTAAGATTTTTTAAGGGCGGGGCTCTATTGATTATATATTTTTTAAGAATGAGCCCATTTAGTGCCGAGTGTAAAACTACCTTAACGGAGCGAAATTGAACATTGCTCCATGGATAAATATAGCTTACAGGGTTTATACAAGGTATCCCTTCTGTCTTTTTTTTAACCATAATAAGCACTTACCCGGTTTGCCTCGTTTTCGACAAGTTCCAAAATTCTCCTTATATCTTCTATAAGACGAGCCCTCGAAGCTGTGAAGGAAAAGTGCAAAAAAAAAAACAACAAACAAACAAAAAAAAAAAAACAAACAAACAAACAAACAAAAAAAAAAACAAGAAAAAAAAAAACCAACAAACAAACAAAACCAAAATTTATTTTGAAAATTCGATTTTAAGGTTACAACAGATAAAATGCAAGATTAAAATAAGGTATTGTAGGTATTAAAGGAAATAGATTAATTCTGCTTTTAATAAAGATGATATCGGATTGCCTAAATGGGGCGGTCCTTCGGATGAGACCGTATAAACCGAGGCCCCGTGTCACAGAAGGTGTGGCACGATAAAGATCCCTCCCTGCTCAAAGGCCCTGAGTGCCGAGCATAGGCCTAAATTTGCAGCCCTTCACCGGCAATGGTGACGTCTCCATATCAGTGAAATATTCTGGAGAGGGACGTTAAACAGTATTTAATCAATCAATCAATCGGATTGCCTTGTTAAATTAAAACATAAACGGAAAATCGCCGAACTAAAGGAAAATATATCATTATTAATTCACAGATTTAGTAGTAATTGCAATGCAGATTAAATGGGCATATGTTATTCAAGACCAAAAAATAGGCATTTTTTCAGAGATAATTTATCGTATTTATTATATTATGAAAAAAAAACGTTAATTCCGTCAATTGGAATTTACTTTACCTTTGTGTTGGGACCTTCCCTCCGTGTGACCAAAATAAGTAACGGCCATCAACACAAAGAAAATTCCCAAAGCTCTCCACATTTTGGATATATACGGTTTACTATGTCACTTGTACAAGTCAGACCCTTTTATAGTCTACATAATCAACTAGTCAGGTGGACCGTATCGAATTAAATGTCTGGTGTTATTAATATTTAGTTTTTACTCTCTATCTGTATATTTAAAATAAAATAAATGCATCACCTGTTAAAAAAAAGGGGGGGATAACTTGATCAGAGTATGAAATGCGACTCGTTTATTTATCACGCAATCACACAAGGCATACATGCAGGTACGATTAAAGTCGACATTTTTTTCTCCTATTCAACATCATTGCGAATTATTACGTTTAAAATTGTATTAAGTTGTAGAGAAATGAAAATTTAAGTCCAAAGACAATACTGTATACAGGGAAATTTTCACACCCGTTTTATTTTCGCCCCTTTCGCCCAACTCTCAATTGGGCGAATTTAAAAAGGGCGAATTCAAAGAACAGAGTATAATTTCTTAAACAGAATTGTGACTGGGCGAATTTAAAAGGGACAAAATTGTTTGCAACAGTCAAGGATTAAGGAGTTAATACTTACATCGCGGGTTCGAATCTCATTGCTGGACGTGGAGACTGGTCCTCCGGATGTAACCCTATAAAACGATTTCCCGTGTGGCATTAGGTGCTGGCAAGAAAAAGAATGGCCCTGAGTGTCGTGTATAGCAGGCCTTAGGAGGGAGACAATCAAAGAAATATGACAAGCAAAATAAAACAAGAGGCCCACGGGCCTTATAGGTCACCTGAGTATCATGTAACAACTTTCCAGCGATTGCATTTGGTTCATGCTTTAATCCAAAAGCCATAAAATTCACAAATTTTGAAGGAGGCACCATTACTTATCAAAGGACAGATTTCAAAGCATTAATTTATTTTTAGTCAAAGTACCCCCTGGTACCCCTGACCCAGCGGCCCTGAAATTATCTATTTTGAAAGAGGCCCCTTTCTTCATTATAAGGCCAGCATTTTTTTTATGTTCAGGTTTAGTTATGAACATTAGAAAAAAAATTTTTTTAAAATATGTGTTAGGTAAATGTGTAGACATTGTTCTAAAATTTACTTGATGCCTAAAATTATAATTCTCATCATAAAACAGACAGGGAGAATTGGGGAAGTAGGGTGAACATTTTTTCAATTAAGTGTAAAATAATTTTTCTGGCTGATACAAATGATACTACATGCCTGTATATATTTGTATATTCTTGCCTTTTAATAGTTGAATTTTTTTAAATTTCTTCAGGTTATTGTTTATTTCTTCCTCAAATGGACTTAACTTCTCCCACAGTTTTATTCATTACATCTGATGCATAAGCAACCCTTTTCTGAAGAATGATGCTTAGACTGTAAGCTATAACAGAGACCTAAACAATGTCGCTGGCAGTATGCAATAGCTACCACGGGCAGTTTAAAACCTGGGGGAGGAAAATAATTTACAGACAGATACTTTTGAAACGAATACATAATTATCTCACCAGCATGTCATTGTGCAACAAAGTCGTCAGCATTTTATTTGTCCTTTGAACGGGTGAAACGTTTTGAATGGCATTCGTATCAAAGAATTTTACACTAAACCAAGCTATTTTCTCAGACCATCTGGCTTTATTTACCCGCCGTTTCATCTTAATACCGGAAGTGCGAGTTCGTAAAGAATTAAGTACGGTAGTAATACTACGAAGGCCCAAGGTTTTCTCGATTTTAATAAAGCATCAAACCCAAAAACTTTTATCATGCAAAGAAAATTAACTACTTATAGATGTCATATTTACATTATAAAATTTTTGAAACTCGCTACATCGAAGTCCAGAGCAGGCTGAATATTCCGTTTTTTCCGGAAATACCAATTTTCAACACAATTTTCATCATAAAATTGTAAAATTAAGATAGTGAACAGTCCTCGAGCAAATTCTAATGTCAATTTTCTGATTTTATATTCAAAGAAACAAATTTTATTTGCTTTTTGTGTTGCTCGAGGCATGTTCAGACCCTTTATTTTGATATTTTTGACGATTTCCGGTGGCGGATTCAGGAATGCACCAGAGCTACAGGGTGTTTCTAACGTAGGATTTTTGTACTCTGTCGATTGTTTTTATAATGGATTGAACAAAGAAATGTTAAACATAAGGTAAGATATATATATTTACTACTTATTAAATTAATGAAAGATTTTAATTACCTGAACGACGAAGTAAACAATATAAATAATAGGGCCTAATGCACTGATGTCCTCGTTAGTTATGCATAGAAACGTATAGATGCTCGCTACATGCTTGCAAGAAAAATAACACAAAATATTATTTTATTTCACAAAATTAACCTAAAATTTGGGTCATTAAGTGAATAGATAAATACTATAGTAGCCCCCATACTCTACACAACAGTACTGTCGTCTGCATATTGAAGGCGAGCATGCATTCATGGCCCTTTTCTCGTATAAAAATTGATATCACACTGTGGCTAGTTTGAAACTACGCTTAGTATATTTTGTATTCATTTGACTAGACTTTGGTTAGATATAAAGACTATCATGACATATTTTGTAAACATGGATATATATAGATCTGCAATGTCCTCCTTCTGAAATAATAAAATGATTTTTTAAACCGGAACTTATGTGTCAAGCGGCGGTAGCGTAATGGTTATCAATGCTGCGCGCTGAGGGCAACGTTTAGTCGGCAGTAGTTCGAATCCTCGTCTGCACGACAGGTTTTTTTTTTTACCTTCTTTTGCATTTTTTAATTATTATTTTTTTTTTTTAGATTTCCCTTGTATTTTTGCATTTAAAACATATTTAGATTTACAGAATTTCAAACAATAAGTAGTAAATGCCTTATTATATTATGATTGAAATGTCAACACAGGCACAAAGGGATGAAGCCCCCCCCCTCCCTTTTTAAATCTCCTTTAGATAGTCAATTTGATCAGGACTGAGAAAACATTACAACATTACCAAATTCTGTCACTCTCAGTCAATCAAAAACTCGAAACTACATTTAAAGATAAAAGAAATTTAATTAATTTTGACTTCAATATTTCTTTACACTACTGCATTTTACATTTTATAATTAACTTACATTTTATATTTATTTCAGTACACATTATGGATCGGAATATTTATTGTATTCTTTGCCGTCAGCGTCACAAATCCCAAGGAAGGAGAAAAGTGAACGAAATAACGAAGAAGACTCTGCAGAAATATTTCTGTGTTTATGATATATCTGAATCCTCAGTTATATGCAACAAATGCTCACACATCTGTTACAAAAAACGGAGTGAAACTACTAAGACTGATAAACAGTGTGATGAAGATGAGTATCAACCGCCTCCTAAAGTAATGAGATCTCTACCAGACAGGAGTCCGCCATCGGTCAGGTTAGCTATTCCAAGCACAAGCACAGGCCACTCATACTGTTTCGTTTGCAAAAGACCTGGGCCAAAATTGCAGGTAGCCTCTACTTACACCCGCTTCAGGGCATACATTCAAGGAGAGATATTTATTCCCCCTGGGTCTCGGTGCTGCCCTGTTCATCTTACAAACGACCAACTCTCCACTGAAGCTATGGAAAAAATCAAAACATTAAGAAAATCAAGTTGCTTAAATAGATCTTCAGTTCTGGAGCTGTTACAACAGGCGAGAGAAGAAGTTTTGAAGAAAGAGGGTTCAAGACTGGACTTTGATGATCCGTGTAGTCTAACTGACACCGACTACTACAATCTGACCGGACTTAGCCGGGAACAATTTGACGACTTGATGGGCAGCGTGCGTAACATACGGGCAACACAGTCCATCCGCACATGCATTGCAATTCTCTTGATGAAACTGAGATCGGGCTTGGACAATCAGATGCTAGCAACGCTGTTTAATATGACAAAATTCCAGGTATAAATAAATAGTATTTATTAAAGCTTATATATACATATGTACCAGTGATTTTGTATAGCATATTATGTATTTGACTTTCTGTAAATATATTTAAAATGCAACTCATGACATCACTTTTCTCTTAAGAAATATGAAAAACTCAATGGTATTTGTGCTTTGACTGCCGAATTACCAAAATATGTTCATTTAAATGCTGTTTATTTTATTATAATATACAGATACGAAGAGCTGTGCATTCCGCTAGACGAGCGTTGGTGAAGGACTTTGTTCCCCATAATCTTGGATTTGCACACATCACAAGAAACGATATCATTGACAATCACACAAGACCACTTGCCCAACAGATGTTCTCTATTTTAGGATCAACACCTGCTATATTAGTCCTTGATGGCACGTATATTTATATACAGAAAAGTGGGAACTATACATTCAGCAGGAGATCATACAGCATGCACAAGCATCGACCGCTTTTGAAGCCCATGATTATTGTTTCGACAACAGGGTACATCGTTTCAGTCTTAGGGCCCTATCTTGCAGATCCAAAAAATAATGACGCCTCAATTCTAAACCACTCTGTGAAATCAAATACCGAAGAAATAAAATCTTGGATAAGAGAAGATGATGTTTTTGTTGTGGACAGGGGGTTTAGAGACTCTGAGGACATGCTGACAGATTTGGGAATAAAGGTCGAAATGCCGGCTTTTCTTCAAAAAGGAAAGAAACAACTTACTACGGAGGAGGCAAACTGTTCTCGACTGGTGACAAAGGTAATGCATCTCGGCAATCACTTAAGCATATGCTTACACAAAAATAAAAATGCATATTCCTGCAATATACTTATATATTTTATGCACTATTGAGTTTATTTCTCACTTTAAGATTATTTAATATTATTATAGAATATTTTGAGAATAATATATAAAAAGAAGCTAGTTTTTCCTTCCTTGATTTAATTAGAAGTTTGATATTTCTTATATTTCAGGTGAGGTGGGTGGTGGAGTCTGTAAATGGAAGGATTAAAACCTGGAAATATCTCGGGAAGACTTTACCAAACACTCAAATCCCATATATCGGGGACTACCTACGCATTGTTTGCAGTATTTGTAACAAGTACCGCCCTCCTATTAATACAGGTGTTTTCGAAGAGGATCTTATTATAGCCTCGAAGATGACCGCATTGGCTAAGCAATCAAATGAACTTCAGTCGTTTGTGCAAGAAAATGGTTCGTAAAACCAATCATCATTAGCAATGTACTTTATAATTCTTGAATAATATAATTACTATAAATGAAATACTAAAGTATATACAATTTTAAATTCTTTTACTGTTCTTTCAATTTAATTTTGATATAATGATCACATTGAATATTTAGGGTCAGTTTTTATCCTTGCTTCATTAAATTCTAACAAGCTACATATATTTCAGGTCTGGATAAGCGGTCTATGAAGTGGCAGAAGTTAGATGCAGAAGAAACAAACACATGTATTGCATTTCCTAAACTCACGGAAGATGAAATCAGAGAACTAACGATTGGCGTATATCAGCTGAGAACAGCAAAATCTTACTCCTCTGAACATTTCACAGATGATGGGTTGTTTGAGGTTCTGATCAGTAATGAAATTCCAAACATCATCAGTGCTAGAATCCAAAGCCGCCACATTAGTTCTAGAAAGTACACTCTTTGGGTAAAGTATGACACTACAATCCTCTCATGGTATTGTACTTGTAAAAATGGAGCCCGTGTAGTTGGCATGTGTGGGCATATTGCGTGTGTTATTTGGTATTTATCGTATGCCAGGCATCAGGAAGAACAAGTCCGTGAATTTGGAGTTCGGGACTGGACGGAATCTGTAGAGGATGCTTCGAGAATTGTTGACTTTTCCGACAGTGAAGATGAGGTTTCAGTGGAGGATGAAGAGGAGTAAACTATAATCACTGCATCTTATTTATTTTACAATATTGAAAACTTCAAATGTTAAAGGAGCCCAGACACATTTACAATATTTACAATTATCATTCCTATCTTAATATAAAAGAGTAATAGTTTTATGAATCGAACTTACATAAATTTTCTTAGAATTCAATGTCTGACAAAAACATCTCTTCTTTAATAATATCGTGTCAGAAATCTGTGTTTGTAAACTGGGCACGAGCTCTGATATTGTTAATGTTTACATTTTACCTTTATTGATTATGTACTTTAAGTATGTTGTTGGCAGATGAATTTTTCTGAAATAATTGTTTTTATTGTAGGGTCATGTAGTTGTTATTTTGAAACAGTATTGGTTTTTTTGAATACAAATCTACCTCCTTCTGAAGTATGTTCTGGTATTTTTTTGTGAATTGGTTACCATGGAAACCATGCCATTTATAATGAAAACAAAACTAAGAATTTGTACTTAGAAGAAAATGTATCCCTTTATTCATACTTTAGAACAAAATTTTGCAGTATATTATTAACGGTACCATTAAATGTACAATATGTATTATACATTGTATCAGAAGAAACTTTAAAAAGTTTCAAGAAAAGTGAAAATGATGCACAGATGACCCCATTTTTGATGACTCGCTGTGCATTATAGACTGCAGGTCCAAATTAAATTTTATTATTTTTTTATTTTACATATACATAGGTATAGTTAGGCCAGTTATTAGAGATTTTGCAGATTGGGCGGAATTTGACACATACCATACTTTCTTCTTTGAAATCTCGATCCCGACTCAAATTTGACATCGGAAAGAAAAAATTTTTCTTTTTTTCTGAAAATTCAAAACCTCTTACTTAACCAAATAAAATTATGATTTGCCAAAAAAAATTTCAAAATCAATTCTACCCTTGGTTATATTTAATATTTCCAAGAGACCCAAAATTGAAGAATTTAAGAAGGAAGTCTAACGCCTATCAGATTTATATTCACCCCTGAACATCCCAGTTCTTTACAATATGATGGTCTTAGAATGAATGCTGACGGAATCGATGTGTCTTAAAAGTAAGTATCAAAACTCTTAAAGTAAATATAAAGTATTCTGTAGTAAATATGCTCATTAGCTTACTAGCATTTTTGTTTTGAGTGATACGCAGCAGTGAAATCGCGCACCTACTTTAGAAATGGCAAGGTAATTAAAGCATGTTTTCGCGTTTTCTTTCTAGTTCCCACGGAATTTTTGTTTGAAATAAAGATCATCTTTGGAAAAAAACATGTTTATATGAATTTTTCATCAAAGAGAATTTATTTACAAGTATGCTTTTCAGATACATTAAATGCGCCATTTAATTTGCTTGTTTTGACCCCGTTTTGCAGCCCTGCATGTCATGGAAGAAGTGTTTAAATTATATACGAGGTATATTATACGAGAGTTCATCAAAAGTAATGTCATACCTGCTATAAATTCTTCAACATTCGAAGGTTTTCATAAAAACTTAACATACCCTATACCTATATATACCTTCATTTTCGGCGGCCTAAAATTTCGTTTAAATGCAAAACTTTATGAAAATAGCAAGATAAACATAACATTGGGTCTCGTCAATCTCATCACTGCAAAAATTCATGAACCGACGTCGGTAACACTCTTTTCGTGCAAAGATAGATAAAACGTTACGTTGTGTCTATCCCAATAATTTAAAAAGGATTTTAAAATTATAATTGAATGAAATTAACAGACAAAAAAGCAAAATAATAAGGGGGGTGTTAATTTTGTTTACAACATTTGGTTGTTAAAGATTTGTTTGCAGACAGTAGCGACTTGATTTTTGGATTAACCCTCGTATATATTCATTATTTAAAAAAGGATAGTATAGTTATGAATCACTGTTCATCCGAGTTCAACGTAAGTATGACACACCTTGGTTGAGGCAAATATGTGTCAAATGCGGTAATTACCAAACAGCAAAAAACTCATATCAAAAGAAGTAAAAATCATTCATGCATTGAATATTGTTTATTTTCTTGGGAGGGAAAGAAAAGCATATGCATGTCTATCAAGAAAGATATGTGTTTTCGAATAAGGGAAATATCCTTTACTTTTAAAATAGTTAAAAATATGTATCATTAAGAAGGATGTTTGTTTGAATTTTACGGGTGAATCAAAATTGAAAATAAGAAACATAAATAATAAAAGGCCTTGTTTACTTGCCACCACCCGTTATACACTAAAATATTATTTTGTTTATTTATTTATTTGTGAAAGTCTGTTGACGGTGCAAAAAAATGTTTTGAAAACAATTTTGTGATCTACTTGTTCCATTTGATATATTTCAGTGTCTTGAGAATAGTAATGTGCTGTGAATGATAGGAGTTCCCCTCCTCTACAGTTTATAAAATTAACCTTAATGGAAGAAGATGAATACGAAGAATATTTAATTTTTCAAACGTATTAAAAAGTCAAGATGTGGTAATTGACAATTCAGCTGTTTGATGTTTGATCTAAACGCAAGACATAATGGCTGATCCATACAGAATTGTAGATTTGTCGTCCCTCTTTTAGCCCTCACGGAGGGAGATCTTCAGATCCCTCTCCTTGTTGGAATTATGAAATTATGCAGCTAACTTTGCAATAGAGTGAAATATACTGTGAAATCACTAATTTAGGTGTGTGTGTGTGTGTGTGGGCGATAAGCACCAGTTTATTTTCACATATCAATTAATTACGGTCTATACATCTAGCTAGGGAATGACTATTTATGATGTTTATGACCCAGACTTAAACAATTCCGAAAGTTTTGAGCGTTTAACACATTCCTTTGAAATCCAACACCTTTTGGGGATGACGTGGAAACCCAGCAGAAGATATCTGGAGTTGTCGTGAATCTCTCTGAAATTGACATTCACGTTCTCAAGGGATCGAGAAAGATGAGCGCTGATCCATATCGATTTATAAATACGGATTATAACCAATAAATTTATTCATCCCTCTGTTCACTTGTTAGGCTTTACACAGCGAACAAAGAACCACAAATTCTAAACTTAATGCTATGTATACATTTTATCCTTCATTAACATTTCGGTTAAAACAATATGATTAACAGCACAGACTACTATAATATTAATTACTATGAAATCATTAATTTTCGTGAGGGTTTAACTTTGGTAATTTTCATGGTATGAAGAGACCCATGAATTTTTGTCCACCACAAAATCCAATAATTCAAAATACATGTCTACTGAACAATTCTTCAACCACGAAATCAAATCCCCATGAACCAATATATTTTCCTCAAACCACGAAAATTTGACCCCTCGAAAATATGTTATTTCACAGTAAGCACCCTTATTATTTAAGCAGGTCTTGGAATTGATTGAAGAGGAGGTAAAAAATACTAAAGATATTCAAAAGTTTAGAGATAACTACTTTCCTGATCTATAATTTTACAAAGGAAAGAGAAACCATAAAAGAGCTTGGAAAGATAGTAGCTATTTGAAAATTTCACACGAACAATCTCGTCAAAGTTCTACTGAAAAAAGCATAGAAGTCCTGTGATCAATTCTTTAAAATCGGAAGTATTTGTTCATAGTTCGAAATTCCGAAAAATTGCAAACAACAAAAATTTTCTTGGGTTCATGAGGTTTTCTGCAATTACATGGAACAGCGTCGTGACAATAAATTGTTAACAGAATTTTGTATAAATGATTCAGGTGTATGTTTAATGCATAATAACTGGTAAGTTTCATTCGAAAAATTCCAAAAACATTATTTGATGTTTGATGTGAACTACTTCTACTAGCATCACTCTTATGAAGTTTTCGTTTGGTTGGCATAATGAATGTCTTGTTACCGCCGTTTATTGCTAAGCGATAAACTAAATGTTGTTGACAGAAGATTCTTCTGGCCTGTTTAATAAAAATTTAAAGACATACCTTCACTTTTTAAAACTTTTATCACCACATAGACAAAATAAGGGTAAATAATTATTTAACATGAAATATTACAAATAACTTCGTAGCATACAAACTATTTGCAAGAAATGTGCTTGTTATATAGCGATTTGCTAGTCAAAATTCCTTCAAAATTCAAACACAACGGAAAATGAAGTTCATATAGTTTTTCAATAGTATTTGTGAAACTTTCAAACCTCTTTGCTTACTGATCTCTGCAAACATTTGTAAATTCAGGTTATTACTCTGGAATACCACACTTTAGTATCATCCCAGTATATATCCCGTCTTCACCCCTTGATAAAATATTGATTCTTTTATGGAGGTGGTTCTGGGGAAATTATTTTCCTTGCATGTGTTCACTATAAAACGATTGCCTTTCTGGCATGAGCTCCAGTTGAATCTCGGCATCACTCTTTGCGCCGTTTTTAGTGTTGATGTGATTGGACCAGCTTCATTCAACCGACCACTTTCATCCATGTTTTAGGTACGTCATATTCATCAATAGGGTTATATGGAATGTTATTTCCTGAGGGGATTGTGAAAACTCTTTTCCATCATCAACATGGCACAGAAATAATTTTATTCGTGACAAAGACAATAAAGAATATAAATTATTGAACACAAAATATTACCAATTTTCAGTGTCACTTTATCGGCCAGGTAATCTTTATGCTGACAATTTGTCGAAACAAAATGATATAAACTTATGTAATAAAAGTCGTAACAAGTAGTATATAAAGTAATATAGTGTAACCTGTCTATTCCGATATGCACTAGGAGACGACTTTTGTGTCTGAATATGACACAATAACATTAAATTAGTAAAATTGGAAAAACGTTTTAGGTCTGAATTTACAGTGTGATGGATAACATGGGTGTTGGATTTAACAGTTTTCACTCTATATGTTTACTTTATATCATACAAAATATTCAAAAATGTGATAATGTTCACTCTCTCCTATGCAGTTATTTTAATTTAAAAATTATTGAAAAACGGAAAATGAACTTCATTCAATTCTGGAAGACTATTGCCAGTGTGTATAAAACTTTCAAAACTTCAAATTAAAGGGACATGGATTGATTAATTGTATGTTGTTTTACGTCCCTCATGAGAATTTTTCACTCATATGGAGACGCCTAAAGGGACATTGGCATGGACACAATTTCAACTGATTTTTAAAAAAATGAATTTTAATGTTTACGATTCCTAAATCAAGCAAATCAAATGATCAGCAAAAATTTGAACATCATTTGTGGATTTACAAAGGAGATGCAGAACGTTCAATTTATCAAAAGTTAAATAAGACTCGTGTCTTGTTTTTGTTTGCCGGGCTTTGCTGTAAGCAAAGTCCTGGCTCTTGGCATCATGACCAACTGTCTAATTATAAAAAGCACAGTAAACAAAAAAAAAAAAACAAACAGCATCAAAGCAGTTGCTTCCGATAAACAAATAGTTACATTACGAGACGATATTTAAACACATATTTTTAACATCTCAATCGTTGGAAAAGTTGATGATCATTACTTTTGCATGAGAATTAAACTGAAAGAGACATTTAGATATTTGCTTTATTTGGATAATCATTATATAACAATTTGTGCACATACGCTGCCAAATGCATATTGTAAGCGAACTATTTTCAATAGCGAGATCTTCTCGAAATGTTGAAATTGTTGAGTTTCATATAGTTTTCGTCGATGTTATGATAGTGGTTATATTCTATTTTGATTTTTAGCAAAAAAACAGTATAGGGAATTGGAATTTTAAGAATTAACATGCGTGAAGTCTCTTGACAATGTACATGTATCAGTGTTTCTACATGTAGTTGTCGATAAAAGTACTGTTTGTTTGAAACTAAACGAATGTCTATTAAATAAACATGTGCATTATTTTAACTATTCCAAATATGCGAGAATTTCATGGAAGTATTTTTTATTAAATTTTAAAATCATAACATATCTTGGGGTCTGGACTGTTAATTTTAATTACTGGTATATGGGATATTGTTTTAAATCATACAAACTCTACCTGTTAAAAATCAATGACAAAAGGGAAAAGAATTAAATATGTAATAATTTCGGATCACACAATATACTCGAGCAAATAAAGCCCGGTTTTCAGTTCTTTCAATACTTTGATTTACATATACAAAACATCATATTGATACATAACTAGATTCACCAAATCAAGAGAAACTGTGTAAACCCTGTGTCTTGACAATGTGTGCCGATAAGCTTATTGGTTTCGGCACACAGTGGCAATCCTGGTGATCATTCAGAAAACCAGGCTCATGTATCACCCCATAATCCCTTCTATACCCCTTTATCAAAAATTTATTCTCTCATGAAGGTGGTTCTCCGGAAATTATTTTCCTTCCATTGGTTCACTATGAAAGTATTCCCTCTCTGGCATGAACCCAACTTGAATTAAGAAATCTTTCGTAGTGCAGATTTTGGTGTTGATGTGTCTTGACCATATTCATTCGACGGACCAATTCCACTTCGATCCACGTTTTCTGCTGTGGATGGACCAGCTTTCGCAACGGTTGGAGAGAACCCACGACTAACGCGTGTAAACTGTAGTAAACTTTATTCACTAAGATACATGTACAAATTAAAGCATGACAATATGGCGCCTTCCATGGGATGACCTCGTATCCCGAGCCCGATCACAAAACAGTCACACAACATCTATGTTGGCGTAGGTTTAAAATTATATGATTATATGCTCGAACAGAATAATTGTGTTGACATGAAGGTCAATACACACATTTTAATTTAGTTAGCAAGCTGTTGAATTATTTTGATGTGTATAACAAGCCAATGTAGGCAATTCCCCAGTAGAAAAATACGCAGAAAGCACATTCTACAAAATATATAATTACTATCTCATTCATTTCTCGTGCATCTACATGTATAGTTTCATGAACATTCGGGAGGAAATTCAAAATAAAGCATTAAATAGGAAGCACCCAGTGTCCGATTGATTTTACTTGCACTTTTTTGTTGGAAAAAACGACGTCGCTTTTTAGCTCTACTGGTCAGAGACCAGAAGAGCTTATGCGATAGTAATGCGTCCGGCGTCCGTCCGTCTGTCTGTTCGTCTGCCTGACTGTAAACAATTTTTCAAAATGCTACTCCTCCTACAGTTTTAGCCTGTTTTTTTTTTCAAATGTAACTAGGCACACTAGTGGATTACATTAGATACATAATTCTGTCTATCGGTTTTTGATTTCGATGAACGGTGTTGCCGTGTTTACTAAAAAGTTATATTAAAATCATACCAAAACTGTAGGAGGAGAAGCGTTTTTAATTTTTTTTTTTACAGACAGACGGACAGCTAGACAGACAGCTAGACGGACGGACAAAGGACTCCTTACTATAGTATTGCATTAGCTCTTCTGGTCTCTGACCAGTAGAGCTAAAAACCAATAGAGCTTCAGTCTCGACAGAGACTTCTGGCTTCTATTGTTTTATTACCTGAGCCGAAGCTCAAGTGAGCTTTTCTGACCAAAATTTGTCCGTTGTCTGTCGTCGTAAACTTTTCACACTTTCATCTTCTTCTCAAGAACCACTGGGTCAATTTCAACTGAACTTGCCACAAAGAACCATTAGGCCAGGAAACATGAAACTCATGTGCTTTAATAGCTTTGTTTCTGTTCAGAGATCAGAAGAGCTTTTGCGATAGTAATGCGTCCGGCGTCCGTTCGTCTGTCTGTAAACAATTTTTATGCCCCGTCATGAATATGGCCGGGGCATATAGTGTTTGTCATGTCCGTCTTCCGTCCTTCCGTCTTTCCGTCCTTCTGTCCTTCCGTCACACTTTGCGTTTAGCTCTGTTCAAAGCTAAGTTTCAAAGAAACTATCCAAGATATTTTCATCAAACTTCATATGCTGATAGATTTTGATGAGATCTATGCAACTGCATCAGCATTTTTTAAACCTGACCTTTCCTTTGACCTTGACCTCACTTTTTCTTAAATTAGTGTTTAGCTCAGTTTTAAATATATCATTCAAGATGGTGTTATCAAACTTCACGTGTTGATACAAACTTGCATGGATGATGCATCTACGGATGAACACTACCAGACTTGCTTCGGATGCTGGATCTGACCTACATTTTCCAGATAAGTAACCAGGTTAAAGTTTTTGAAGCGGGTCCATTTCCAAGGAACTATAAGCCCTACCCAAACCAAACTTTCACGGACGATGCATCTAGGGATGAACACTACCAGACTTGCTTCGGATGCTGGATGTGTCCTACATTTTCCTGATGAGTGACCAGGTTTAAGTGTTTGGCGCAGGTCCATTTCTAAGGAACTATAAGCCCTACCCAAACCAAACTTGCATCGATGATGCATATAGAGATGGACACTACCAGACTTGCTTCGGATGCTGAATCTGACCTATATTTTCATTCCCAAGTAACTATAAGCCCTACCTGAACCAAACTTGCATGGATGATGCATCTAGGGATGGACACTACCAGACTTGCTTCGGATGCTGGATTTCACCTATATTTTCATTCCCAAGTTACTATAAGTCATACCTGAACCAAACTTGCATGGATGATGCATCTAAGGATTGACACTACCAGACTTGCTTCGGATGCTGGATATGACCTATATTTTCATTCCCAAGTAACTATAAGCCCGGCCTGAACCAAACCTGCATTGATGATGCATCTAGGGATGGACACTACCAGACTTGCTTCGGATGCTAGATCTGACCTATATTTTCATTCCCAAGTAACTATAAGTCCTACCTGAACCAAACTTGCATGGATGATGCATCTAAGGATGGACACTACCAGACTTGCTTCGGATGCTGGATCTGGCCTATATTTTCATTCCCAAGTAACTATAAGCCCGACCTGAACCAAACTTGCATGGATGATGCATCTAGGGATGGACACTACCAGACTTGCTTTGGATGCTGGATCTGACTTACATTTTTATTCCCTAGTAACTATTACCCCTACCTGAACCAAACTGATTAAATGTTATACACATACGAATTTTCGTGTTGCTTTACTAATATATCCTAGGCGGGGCATTCATGTCCTAGGGACATATTTCTAGTTCAAAATGCTAGTCCTCCTACAGCTTTTATCTGATTTCAATATAACTTGGCACACAAGTAGACTACACTAAGATTCATAATTTTGTATATCGGTTTTTGATTCACTGAACAGTGTTGATGTGGTTGCTAAAAAAGAAATTTCTGTAAAATTGTTTCAAAATGCTACTCCTCCTACAGTTTTGGTCTGATTTCAATATAACTTGGCACACAAGTAGAAAATACTGACATAAAGAGACTTTATCAATGATCAATATTCTATTTATTGCTGTTTATTGTAATGTCTCATTTCCCAACTGCTTAAGTACTTTACTCTTCCTTTGCTACAAATACAAACCAGTAGAGCTTCAGTCTCGACAGAGACTTCTGGTCAAGGAGATATAATAAATATATAATTAAACAGCATATGTATTGATTATATCATGGTGTATTTTGTTTTATATCTTTTTTTCTTTCAAATTTACACGAAATGACTGAATTATGCTCGTAACAATGACACAAAGATCAACAAGACTCAAAATAGAAGAGCAAAGATATTTAGCAATCCATCTGACAATTTATTTGTCTGCATTAATTCTCTTTGAAAGCTAGTCTATTGTTAAGCTTTGAAATAAAATATTAAAAGTATTAAAGACAAGTGTTCGATTGTCTAGTAATTTTTTTTGTTCCTTTTTAAAGCCTGATTCGAAGTTGGGCGTTACTTACGTAATTTCTCCTTTTTTTGAAACTAGAAATAAAAATTGGGACTTTTAAAATAAATTCCATTTAAAATAACATTAAACATGATTTCATCATACCTTATTGATTACATCATTTTCATATTTTAACAACTTGTAAATCTCTAGTAATATGTTACTTGTTTATTGCTAATGTAAGTAACGGTGTACATTGGTAATCTTGGATATATTTTCTGATTATAATGGAATAAGGCAGAAATAAGTAATGCAATAAAAAATTCAAACTAGTGTTTATATACTTTAAAAAGGATTCACCAGAAAAGAATAACTTATTGATTTAAGAAACAGTCACTGTGGACACCAAGTAAGGTACAAAAAATTTCAGACATGCTTGTACATTTGGACACCTATCTCTTCTTTAAGACTTCAGATTATCTTCCCATCAATTCTTTTCAGAAAACAGGAAGGGTACTGACTCAATTAATATACATAAATTATGAAATTAATTATTTCTATAAAATAGCCCTTTGGTCACACATTTTAATTCAGTTCTGAAGAATGAGTTATATAAAGTAGCAGATAGTATATTTCTCAAAATAACAGTGCAGCTGAGTGAATGCTGCCTCAGACTTGTATGATTTGACCTCAGTTTGTAACTACTTGCATTTCAAGAATTTGAAAGTTTCAAACAGCACTATGTACATATATATTTGATTTATCAGTAACAGCAAGATATATCCTATTTGTTTAAGGTAAGGTTTTTCAATAAAGCCAACTTTATAAAACGTAAGATATTAGAGATTTAATGTTAATGACTTGGTATTTAATGAAATCGTCACTTTTATGAAAGATATGAAACTTAAATGATATGATACGAGAGACAAAGAGAGAGAGATAGACAAAGAAAGAGAGATTTATTGAGAAGTAATATCATTTTTTTAAAGAGAGAGTGCACAGAAAGAGTAGTTGGATTATTTTTGCTACAGGTAAAAGTAGTGTCTTTCTGACATACTTTCTATTTATCAATAAAAATATGCATTATGACTACATAATGCATATTTTTATTGATAAATAGAAAGTATGTCAGAAAGACAGTAGGAATGTAATGATCTTTGCTGGGTTTTTTTTTTTTTTTCAAACAATTAAAATGGAAACGAAGAGAAAATACTGTAATAATATCTGGCATTCTTTTTTTAAAGCTCAATGCAACTCATTTAAGGAAAGTTAATATTTGAAAAAAATCGTAATAATAAAATTATGAACAAGAATAACATACGTACTACATAAAAATAATAACACGAAATCATGGATATAAGAAAAGGAGAAAAATGTTGACAAATGCCAATCCAACGAGTTAATGATGAACATTATATAATCGTGATTGAGTCTGTTTTACATAATAATCATACCAAGAAAGAATTTAAACAAAATACTTTCCTTTACAAAATTTTAACTTTTAAATTAAGTCTTGTAATTATAAATACATTTTCATTTCTAGTAATAGAAAATACAATATAAATATACATTTATTTCAATAAAGGACATGATTGGACGAGATGTTATGAGTCATTTCTCATCAATAACATTTCAAATTGCCTACTATCCATTAGTTTATTTAAGTACAAGTATTTATATTCAGCAAATTGTAAAAGTTTTAGTTACTAAACATTCTCTCAAAGATAACACAGTTGTGTTCTGTAATGCGTGCATTCTTTACGTCGCCTTATAATATATATATTACTTTACAAACGATGCACATCCGTTAGGATAAAAGACAATGTTTGCTTGTTTTTTCCAGCTCTAACTGGAATGCTGGAAACGTTGTACTTTTGAGACAAAAATTTTGATAGATCATAAAATAAGGTAAGTGAACTTAAAAGATATGTAACTACAGTTCTTTTTTAAAACTTTCAGAAAAGAAGCTATGTTGGGTGCAGTCTCGCCTCCTTTGGATAATAAAGTGCCAACTCCAAAATATCTTTTTAAAACCAATGTACATTATTTTTTTATTTAAAGTATTGTATCTAGTCATTTTTTCAATGAGAATTTTTAGATTTATTTCAAGTATATTCACATGTGAAACTTTTATCCTAACTCGTGGCCATATCCTTAACACGGGGACCATGATTTTAATAAACATGGACGTTTGAGAATGATTTTTTGAAAACATGTCAATGCTCTGTGCTTTTGCAGATGATCAAAAACATGCATTTAAATATTGTATAATAATCGTTAAAGTAATTGCTTAACCCCTAGAACTTGAATTGTATCATCTTTTCATGTGGTCAATATTCTGTTATGTTATTATGATTATGTGTTATAAGGGTTTCTAAATGACAAATTATTAATTAAGGTCTTCCGTTTCCAACGGAAGACCTTCTACTGATTCTGTTGGTAAAGATTATTATGTCGCCCCGAACGAAGTCGGGGACGACATATTGATATTGTACGCATGTTTTTTTTTATCCAGGCTGTTTCTCGGAGATGGCTGGGACAATCTTCCTGAAACTTTCCTTCAAGGACGATCACTGGTTGTAGTTGTGCAGTGAGGTCGTTCAGTTCCAATATGTCTACCGTTGCCATGGAAACCTGTAAAAAGCGACAAATTTTGTCCGAGAGTGTTCTCTCTGGTCCCTTA
>PRKT01001297.1:0-25035 GCA_003671525.1 Saccostrea glomerata | reverse complement strand
GAATTCCTTAAACTTATCTAATAACTTCATTATTATGGTCAGATTTCAATCATTGATTTTTAACCTCCTGTCTATACTTATAAATTAATACATTGTGCAAATAAACTACGGAACGGCTGGTCCATAGTTCTTACCTACACCGTAAGAAATGTGTTTAGAATTCAAACACTTTTCTAAACACTTTTTTGTCACCTTCTTTTTATGTGTTTAATTCCTAAACATGTTTAATTTCTAAACACGTATGAGAAAGAGTTTAGAATGGAAGTACATAAGTGTTTAGATTCTAAACACTTTCTCATACATGTTTAGAAATTTTACATGTTTAGGAATTAAATATAAAAGTGTTTGAATTTTAAACACATATCTTAATTATATGGACGTCTCCATATGAGTGAAAAAATCTCAAGAGGGACGTAAAACAATATACAATCAATCACCTTAATTATGTGCTTAGAAATTAAATATATCTAGATTTAACATATTAAAACAAGTGTAACTGCAAAAAACTATAAACACTTGTAAATTTTGGCACAAAGAGCATATTACTTAATACACGTAATATAATTGTCAAAATTTTCAAAATATTAACCGATAGAAATTATTCATCATAAGGCTTCTGATTGTTTGGATATGCAGATACTTTACAATTGTGTGATGTTCTTTTTTTTTTTTTTACACAAATTCAACTTTTTGATCTCTGTAAGTTCAATCAGCATGTCATGATGACATACATTATATTTATAAGGCAGAGATGAACAACAAAAATAAAATAAGCAAACAATTTTATCAAATTTCCTTTAATCTTTTTAATAATGCTTTATTAAAGTTATTTCAATTAAATTATAAAATATTTATTTATATAATATTTTGTTTATGATTAATTACAGTTTCAATCGGTTGCAGAGTGTTCCATACGTCAGTCATCAAAATGTTAAACTTGATTAACTTCCAGCAGTCCTAAAGCACTGCATAGCACCACATGATATAATATACCATCAGTAACTGCTGAAAAGTAATACTTTCAAATGCACAAGAATAATCACAAAATGATAATTTTAGGTACATGTATTCAAATCCCCCGAGCATTGTCGAATTGGGGGTAACCCAATAAAAATACGTTTCTTAGTGTTGATCATGGATCAACAATTAGCACGTGAAGATGACGCCATGTAGGTACTTTGATACATGCATACTTTGAGTTCGATCCGGACTTCTCACATAACCTGTAGGAAAGAAAGTGAGATTGTACTGTACCGTATGCTGCCCATTGAAGATGACATCAATTTTTCAAGTTGCATTGAAACTATAAATAGTTATTTTTCATGAAAGTCAATAAAAACTCCTCTCCTACAAGTTTATAAACAACATCAAGGCACTGTTACATTGCTCATCGTGGTTTAATAATGCAAATCTTTAAAAAAGAAAACATACCTTTAATATATTGCAGTAAAAAGATGCCTTTCAAATGGTTCTCAATATTTCTCCATGGTTATCCTTTGGATTGTCAAGAACTCTCCTTGATACGTCCCTTAAGCTTTTTGTGATTTACTGTTTTGATGGCCGCTCAGATTGACGTTCAAATATACGAGTATTTGTGCCATTTCCGGGAAGATAACTCTGCATTTTACAACAGAACGTGTTTAATTTCTAAACACGTTTAGATATAAAACATGTTTGGATACAAGTGTTTAGTTGTTAAACATATTTCTATACATGTTTAGATCTAAACACGCCATGGAAGTGTTTAAATCCTAAACACAATTTTTGCAGTGTACTCCTTTAGGAATACACTAGGTATAAGGTGATGTCCGTAAACTATATTCAGATTTGACGCGCATAGTAGGTAATTATCGTAAGTTTGATTAAAAGTCTACAGTCAAAGTCGTTAAACAGCCTCGAATTAGCAAAAAAAAGAGTACGGTGGTGGTTCCGGTCTGGCGGTTCTAAGACATTTTCAATGAAACTGAGAACAAGCAAGAGTTTAATTATTTCATTAAACAGCATCGATGAATTATTCAATCAAAACGTGATTTAAGTGACATGTAAGAAATAAGCTTTTATCTCTGATTAAAAAACTAAATGTGCACATCCTTTCCGTTTATGTCCGATCTCACTTTTTATTGAAAGTTCTAGAAAGTCAGATGGCATCGAACCCGATGTTAAAAAGAAAATCGAGGCGATCATCATCAATGGTCATGGAAATAATTGTTAAGTAATTGGTGACACAATGAGTTAACTTTATGAATATATCTATATTTTGAAAGTAAGTTGTGATAATAAATTTACAAATAAATGTCGATGGTTATTTGCACAGGGGCCTACTCCAAGCTTGTAGTATCTAGTATTACGTAAATGATTTTTAGTAAATAATTATTACACGCAGGGAGCAGGCCCCTTGGTTATTCGTTTAAAGGTACAAAGTAAAAATATGCACTTTAATTTTTCATATTTTGCGACAGCTTTTAAAATTTTTTGCTTTGATCATTACATTTCAGTGGAGGAGAAGGGGGGGGGGGTCTGCATATATGTAAAATCTTTTTGTATTTAATACCTATATATTCCTATTTGGACTGTATACATTTATTATAGTTTAATTTGAACATTTGCTTTTTTATCCTTGATGTAAACATAGTAAATGGAAACAAGGTATCCGAATATAATATTGTAATATATGTATATTCATAATATACATATGATTCTCAATTGAAAAATCTTGCATATGAGAATCATATGAATGCCAGTCGTCATATGAGAATCATATGAAACTGATCACATGAGAATCATATGAAACAGTGTTCACTTATTTGTCCTTGTTATACTCAAGTAAAATTGTAATTTCAATAGTATATATCAAAATAAATTTAAATGTTCCATTAATTCAAAAGACTTTGTGAGTAATAATATGTGAAGTTCTACTCCGTTTACCCCCGCCCCCCCAACTTTCTCTTGAAAAAAAAAACCTTTTACATTTTTTCTGTGATAATGTATTTCTTAGACAAAATTGATAAAGAATAAATCAATTTGCTTTTCATTTTAAATCTTTTGGCTTTGACTTACTTCTTAAGTAAAATCAAAATATTTCCGCATTTTTTTCCGGTTCGGTTTTGTCTTTTATCGGATGAAAATATACGTCATTTCTGACGTCACTGCTGCAGCAGACGAGTTGGGTGTTTGGAAAAGACAAGTGATCTCCTTACAATATTATAACAAGAAAATATTGATGTAACCATCAATTGTCGCCCGGGAAATATATAAAGTAAACAATGAAAATGAATCTTGATCAACAAACCGCTTCGATATGTGTAAAAAGGCGTGCGTCTAATTGATGGAGACGATAGATAAACTTGTCGGATAAAAATCAATAACATCGAAACCATTTTAAACTTGATCAATTTCTTAAGTAAATGTTGGCTGCATAAAATATAAATTGAAATTAGACACACGCATCATTTATATTTAAAAATGAATTAATTTTCAATTTTAGGAATATAAAACACGAACTCTGCAGAGTACGTTTTTATCCGAGAAGTAAAATTCGATGTTCTAAAAAAAGGGACCTGTCGTTGTTTCGATAGTAAATGATAAGTAACTTTATAAATTAAATATGAAAAACATATATTTTTACAGATTCACTTTATGGAAGTAATATATTATGTATCTCGTAATTTATAATTGGAAAGAACATTCTGATTAACAATCTTTTCAATGTTTAGAAAACCATTAATTCTACATAACTACTCCCACCACAATCCCCATACACAAACACTTAAACTTATATGTATAGAGCAGCCCGGTCCTCCGGGCTGCAATTATTAAGGTATTCAATGTATAACGATCATAATTTGTACCTAATAAATGAATGATCCAATATTTTTAATCAACGTAGCATTTTGAAGATGTTCTCATATAAAAATGCTCCACCATACATAGGAATTTACAAAATTTTGATGATTGGTCAATTTATTGCACCTTTAATTTTACATTGATGTCTATAGGAAGCACTTGGTTTTATCAGATATTTTAAAAAGTAACTTGAATTTTAAACATATCTCTTGGTGAAAATATGCATAAACTCCCTTTTTATTAAAGTATGAAATAAAATAAATAATTTACCGCAGAAATTTTGAGAAATCAAAAATATTCTTCTTTTTATCAGGGGCAGATAACTCTTAAAAAACTTTTTTGTGCAAAATGACTGTCTCCTTACATGTTATCAGTCTGTTGAATTTTGTGCATTTCGCTTTTATTAATATCCAGCAATGCATTTTTAACTAGTTTAAAATTATTTAAAATTGTTCAAAATTCCTTCTTTATACATTGAATACCCTAAGGCATTCGTCCAAGCAAGAAAAAACTATGACTGAAAAAAAAAATAAATTGCAGTCAAAATAAAATTAAGACAAAAGAAAAAAAAAATAATTCGCAGGAAGAAAAATTAGCAAATATAGAGAGAAAAAACTTTAAAAAATTTTAATTTTAGCTATTCGTCTGATTGTGGGGAAACCAAGATAGCGAGGAAAGAGTAAATTTCAGAGGATGGGCGACTGAGAGAATATCAAGATAAAGTGTATGTTTTTACGGAAGAAAATGCAAAAACAGAAAGAAAAAAAGCTAAATAAACTTTACTTTCCACCTCTCTCCGATTAAGGGAAGAAATCAATAGATGGGATAAATGGCGGAAGGAAAGGAGAGTAACGGAAAATTTATGCGAACAAATTTAATTAAGATAATGCTAAAACTGAACATTTTTTTTCTTTTCTTCCGCCATTAACCCCTGTTATCAACTTTCCGTGATGGGACATAGGTCGAAAGTTAAGTTTATTCAATTTTTTTTCTTATTTTTGCATTTTCTTCCGTTAAAACATATTCTTTATCTTGTTTTAATTTCATCCATCCTTTCTCTGAAATTTATTTTCTCCTCGCTATCTTGGTTTACCCTATAGTCAGACAAATGTTCGAAATTAATATATTCGTCAGTGGGTTTTCTCTATATTTGCAAATTTTTGTCCTGTGAATATCTAAAAAAAAAATTTTTTAATTTTATTTTGACATCAATTTGTTTTCTTTTCACTATCTATATTTTTCCTGATCGGACGAATGTCAGAATTTAAATACTTAATATATATATCTTTTTCAAGATTTTTTCGCTCTGACATTCAGTTTTTTCCCATAACATATTTCTTTTCATCTTTTTTTCAACAGTTTAGTTTTATCAATTTTTTTTATATTTGTTTTTTTAAGCTCTACTGTTTAGTGACCAGAAGAACATGTGCGATAGTAAATGTGTAAATCTCTTGGAAAATATCAAAGCATCACAATCACGTTACGAACAGCTGATAAACACCTCGGTGTTGTCGTAGTTCAATGTAAGCTGTCGCCTGTGTCTCCGTGTTTACAATTATCTTTGTGTTTTAATTATTGAAATACGCGTAAATTGAATGTTTTTGATCAAATTAAATGCTTGATTGCAAATTAACTGGCTTGGTCAAGTTTTTCCCTTCATCGGAACCATCCCTCACTTTCCAGCGACCGAAATTCTTCCAACTTTTTATCAGCGATCTTCAGACGTGTTTCTTGTGTCTTTTCAGCATTGATTATCAATTTTCACGAATAAAAACATTCCCAGACAAGAATCTTTTCACTAGTACTGATCACAAGGTAGCCTTTCCCAAAATATTCCATTCGAAATAGAAACCTTTGCCTGATGATTTCGAAGCGTAACCGCCAATCAAGCGGGTGTTGCTAAAACGCGGAACGGAAAACGGAACGGAACGGAAAATATTAGTTTAGATTTAATCACATAAAATACACAAATTTTGTCATGAACAATATATTTTAGACACATTCTTTCCCGTATAATCTAAATTAAGTTGATACACTGTATATTCATTTTCACCTTTTTATTGACAAACAAGTTAATGAAACAAGAAACAAGAATATCAGCAGTCTCGTTTAATTGAAGACATCATTTCGTAAGTTCTAAGGTCGATACAATGACGATGTCAGCAAATACAATTTATCATTGAGTCAAATGCTGACTGACGTTTCTCAGGTGTGAAAAGAATATTACAATCGAAAACAAAACACAATTATATGATTCAGTAGTTATAATCTTCAATGGGAATTGAAGTGGGTTGGTATGTGATCAAATCTTCTGAGAAGGCCTTCGGCCTTCACAGGATTTGATCACGTGACCGACCCATTTCAATTCCCATTAAAGTATATAAATTTGTTATTTATTTCTTAAGAAAAGTCCGTGATTTAAAAATAATAGGACGAATTTCCACAACCCGTTAAACATTTAAATATTTTGTTTAATCATTTATTTGTGAAATTCATATGACGATGCAAAAAAATGTTTTGAAATCAATTTTATTATCTTCATGTTCCATTTAACATATCATTATGTCTCGAGCATAGAGAAGTATGTGCTGTGGATTATAGGATTACCACTCCTCCAAAATTTGTATAATTAACCAGAATGGATTGATTGACTGATTGTTTGTAGATTCGAACCCGCGCCGTAAGGATTGACTCCTCACATTGCAACTCAAGAGCAGATACTTGATTCGATACGCAAGAGCATGCTCTGCGTATGAACAGTTTTTTTAAAAGAGGTAAATTATTGAAAAACAAGTTGTTGAAACAATTTTAGCTGTCTCGTTTAAAGTCATCGTTCCGTAAATTCTATGGTCGATGCAATGACCTTGTCAACAAATACAGTCTGTCATTGAGTCAGATGCTGACTGAGATTTTTCATACCAATTGTTAGTCCATTATTTATATACTGAATTGACGACGGATTTTTCCGATCATGACTAGGAGCACACGCCGGGTGTGACCGGTCGGCAGGGAATGCTTACTCCTCCATGGCACCTGATCCCACCGCCAATGTTTTGGAGGTCCATGTTTAGTCTCCTGCTATTTTGTTTTGATTAATGACTTTTGATCTTGAACACTGTTCGTTATCTCAGTATATTTTATTAATCAATTTTCATTCATAAAAAAAATCAACTTGATTTTCATTATACAATACGATGCAATTTGAAAATCGAGTGTAACAGACTTGATCTGTCAATATGTATTCATAAAATTCTTTGTCATTCCATAATTTCAACAACGAAATGGTTCGTATTCTTCGGGACAGCCAGCTAGCAAGATCTCCCTAATTCGATTAGCAACGATCTCAAGTATTTCCTTATCAGCCTGTGATAGTACACTTCTAAGATGTTGACTTGTCAATCTTAGAAACAGTCTGTGATGACAGCTTTGAATTATTTCCTCAAAAAATCAATAATAAAAATATGGAATAATACTTCCTGGACTGAACTGTGGGAAAATATATAAATATAACTTTTTTCATCTTAAGATTTATTGTAATTTTTAAAATATCGAACATATTCTTGGAATTTTCCATGTGAAATAGGATTAACTTCAATCATTTTAAAGCAATTCCTTACATATATCTTTCTTTCTGAATTGAAAACAACGAAGATTCAACACGTCTACCTTTTAAAAGAATATGTACAAGAACTGCCCTTTTTTCAATTCTCTTTGCTATCAAGTTTTCCATGTAATCTACTAATCTTTAAGGAGTAAAACTGGACTTGAAAGAAAGTTTTTTTTAATTAATGGTAAATTAAGTCAAGAATCGCGTTTTTGTTATCTTCCGCCATGAATATGACCGGGGCATATAGTGTTTGTAATGTCTATCCCTCCGTCATAATTTGTATTTAGCTCAAATCAAAGCTCAGTTTCAAATATGAGAGCTATGCAACTGCATGAACAGTTTTTAAACTTAAAGGGTATATGCAATGCCAACTGTAATAATTTCTGTTTGTTACGATCGCCACAAAAGGACCACAGCCAAAATCTGCATCGAAAACCGCCCGGTATTTACACAGTTATTCCGCTTGTAAAATGTCTATTTTTACCTCCACCGGAAATCTAATGAAGAGAAAATAGAAAGAGGCGAAAACGAGGCTCTGCTGTTGTGACGTCAGAATAAGGACGATGGCGTCGAATACAGATAGCGATTATAGCGGTTATTGTGATGAAAACATCGATAGGGAACTTGGTTTTGAGCAACCGATCGACGAGATGACCAATTTGGGCACAACCGTATCTTTTTGAGCCTGAAGCGAGTTCAAACGAGGAATCAACAGCAGAGAGTCCTCCGGAAGCCACAGATCAAGATCGACTTGGGAACAATGACTGGTTGTAATCTATCCTATAGGGTCTTAATGGGCTTTTATACTATTATTTTATACATTAAAGTAAAGCTATATGTTCATCTTAACTACGATGGCCGTATTTATTCATTGAAACTAGGTGTAGTGTTTGATTTTACATGGCTTCCTACAAGGGATGGCGATCGATTACAGAATTGCCAATCGGTTAATCGCTAAACGTTCCGACCGATTAACCGGTTAGTCGTATTAAAAATACATATTTATTTGACAAGAAACATATTGACGCAAGCGTCAAAAATCGGCCGCAAACCAATTAATTAATTCTTTCATATAATAAATTAGAAACTCAATTCTTATATTTATCTGTTAATTATATATATCCCTGTGACATTAAACATTTGAAAGCGACATCCCATGATTTTTTTTCAGTACATTATACATGTACATTGCTAAATGTACAATGTATTTAAGCAACTTACTCATAGCCCTCTGCGTCCCCGCACCCAGTAAGTTTAATTGGTACTATAAACGAACTCTGGCGGAAGTTTGATGTTTAAGTAGTTTTAACACTTAACCATCAAAACTAACGTTTAAACTTATCTAACTAGAGATAGTTTAACATTAAATAAAACGTAACAACTATGGGGGGCTCCTCGCTCGCTCAGAGGATGTTGAAACCCCCAACTCCCTCTAGATCCGCCACTACATTTCTTCTCTATCTTGTTTTGGTGCGAGATGTGGCGGGAAAAGGCTTGGCATGTTGTAAAACGCGCTTTATCCTTGTCTATTGGAGAAAAATCTCCTAATATTCTCTTTGATAATAAATTAAGATTAAGTCATACTTTTGAAAATTTTCAAGAATATTAAAACATTAAAAGTACATTGTATATCTATATTTACACGTCATTTTAAATTATATATACAACAAATCCTGTTGAAGTAGAGAAAATAAAATTTGTTTAGACATGTATATAACGCGGTCCTTGCTTTAGACTATGCCCAACATGTGTGCTTATTTCTCCGCACTTCAGTTACGTCGGAGTTTGTCAATCAGGATTGGATGAAACATTTAACCCATTATTCATAAAATTTTAATTCTATGATTATTATGCGTTTTTATTTACATTCAGACACTCTTTCTTAATATTCTATAACATGAATGTTAAATATTTTTTATTCAAATTGTTCTAACTCCGCAGAAACGCACGACGACTTAAAACTTTCATATCATATAACCGACCGCCTCCTGGCGGCCGGTAATAATTATATTTGGTTTTCTTTTATCTTCTAGAAACTCTTTTTCAGAAACAGAAAGAATTTCTTTTTTAAAAAGTGATAAACTGTTAGTATTTGATCAGAACAATTCGTGAATTTATTTTTTACAAGACGAAAAAGGATAAAGAAATCACAAAAACATGCCTTACGTAGTTTATATTTAACAGTTTTTCAATTAAGTCAATCTACAATCCTGATACACTCTTCATTGTTGTCGATGTCATTAGTATTTGAAACGAGTTGCCGATTTTTGTTTAAGACAATTATTTGATCGACAACAGCTAATGACAGACGACTAATAAGTTTGTTGATAATAATTCTGAATGAAGAAAATATTCTTTCCGAGGGCACGGATGTTCCTGGAATTTATAATTATATTTTTGCCAAGCAAGATTAGGGTATTGTGTCTCATGTTCAGCCCATCATTTCAAAGGATCAACGCTTTTTGTTTCTTTCTCGTTCATTAACTGCGATAATTCACTTTTTGGTGCGCAAGCATATTTGACTGTCCCCCCCCCCCCAGTGTAAGTTAATTCCATCGAACAAATTTGACATTTTACAGTTTTTCCATCTAGCTCTCTCTTAAAATATTTCCAAGCATGCGATGTCGTTGGGGGTGGCATTTTCAATGACAACAGGTTGTTAGTAAATGTAGTTACACATTAAAAGTTGTAACACATAAACTTAAACATTATTCACTAGTGAATTAATACATGTATCATTCAAGCATGACTAGAGAAACGCCGGTTAAGTTCATGTCGGAAAGAGGTCGGTGTTTTAACAGTAATTAACACTTCTCAAACCGTCCAAAACCCTGATGTCAATTATAGGGTTGACTGCAATTTTCTCCAAATTATTATAATTGGACAACTTTGATACCGTTTAATAAAGTTCGAGATTTGGAATCAAAAATTACAAGTTGAGAAATTTTGCTAAAAATACGCATATTTTAATTTTTTTAATCCGACGAACCGATTAGAGAATTTGCAATCGATTACCATCGTTCCAACCGATTAATCGATTAACCGGTTAGAAACTGACATCCATACTTCCTACAGAAGTCTAGCAATTATATCCCTTAATTTAAAAAGGGGCTCAGGGAAACTCTATTTATCTTATAAAGTTAAAGTATCTAATGAAAGTGAACTTTTCAGTTTGAATATTTTAACTTCGTTTCTAAATTGTAAAAATCACAAATTCCTATACATGTATATTGTACATGCACGTATAACACCATTATCGGACCATAGCTCTGTATTGGCAGCCCTCTGTTTTACATAAACTAACATTAGAAAACCTTTTTCTTAAACTCTATTTGAATTTTGTAATGCAATTTGTCTTTTAGAATTAAGAATTATTTATTGAATTAGAAATGGATAACTTATTGTACCAGTTATAACAAATTTTGGTCAAGTTTTTGTA
Organism: Saccostrea glomerata; assembly: GCA_003671525.1. NCBI lineage: Eukaryota > Metazoa > Mollusca > Bivalvia > Ostreida > Ostreidae > Saccostrea > Saccostrea glomerata. Next base: position 14,146 of record PRKT01001297.1, on the reverse strand, counting down.
AGCAAAATCTTTTGAGAACTTATCAGTTGATAAAGGTATGGCATGTTTACCCCCCCCCCCCCCCCCAAAAAAAAGCTCATGACTGAACCAACTTTGTTCAACATAATCAGATCACAAGTAATTTATTATTTCAAAGTTACAACATTTTACTCTCTATTAGAATTACATGAAAACTGAAATATTTTTAGGTGCAACTGTGGTCGTTGCCGAGTCTGTTTGCTGCCAGGATTGATTCATTGATTGTTTGTTGTTTAACGTCCCTCTCGAGAATTTTTCACTCATATGGAGACGCCACCGCTTGCCGGTGGAGGGCTACAAATTTGTCCTATGCTCGGCACTTAGGGCCTTTGAGCAGTGAGGGATCTTTTTCGTGCAAGCACCTACTGCGACACGGGGCCTCGGTTTATACGGACTCATCCAAAGGACCGGTCTCCACGTCCCGCAGTTGGACTGCTGCCAGGAAATTCCCCAAGTAATGACTAAACTTGAGGAGGATGATAGGAAGTCATGCATCGCAGAACATAATGGTTTCCACCCATCAGTTCTACGTACTGCATATCTGTGTATCGACAACAGTACGAAGCACTCCCCAAAACAAATCGGTTAGTATCATTGTCATTTGAAATGCTGATTATAATTTTAAAATTGTTCAGTACAAAAATATATAAATTTTTAAAATGATTAAGGTCAAGATCTAGTAAATGAAAGATACCTACAGACTTATCAAATATGAGAAATATATTCCTTTAATGATGCTTTATAACTTAAGGTTAGCCAAATAAGGTGTTTCGGGTCATAATTTGTGGGTAAATAAGAAGAAAAACTACATTTTTAACAGTCATTTTCAATGAAAAATTAAGAAAACCAATCATGAATATTGGTGTGTTTTTTTTCATATTCGACAAAGGAAATGTATCCAGATTGCCTACAGTCTCTCAGAAAACTGTAATTTATACATGTATGTTCATGGCCTCTTTTTTAAAAATAATGTCAAATTTAATATAGGTATCCGGATTATTTTTCAAATGATTTTAAATTAAATGCCATGAAAATACCTTTTTTCTACATAATTCTGCCAAGGCCGTAAAGTACGGGAAAAAGAAAGTTGAAATTGATTATGACGTCGTAATGGATCTAGCACCACAAAATCAGTCTAAAATCATTTACTACATCTTGACCTTAAAGACAAAAAAACTGAAGTCAGGTTTCTTAAGTTCAAGAATCTTTAATGAACAAGACAACATTAAAAGATATATACAATATTATATGAGATCAAGAGTAAAAACTTTATATATAAATGTATATCATGCCTGCATGAATTATAGATTCCATAGATCAAAAACTGATTTGCATATACATGTATATTAAACAAAGTACCATGAAAAGTCAAAACGAAACTTAGAAAACTCTCAACTTAATAGTAATGCATGAACAAAACAATAACAAAGAAAAAAAAGGACATAAGTAAAAAGTCAAAAACAATGTATTTTTAGATCATTTTTCCTGTATGTCACCGTCTCTTTATAATGACTGAGTACCGTAGAGAATATACATGGTAAAAGTATTCTTCAATATGCAAGACAACATACCGACTTTGCATTCCAAAGAAGAACTTATACATCTTTGGCGCAAACTGATTGATGACTGAATGGAATGACACTACACTGGAAATGATGATGAGAGCGTGGGGATGTCCTTCGTCATCTGCCTGCTATTGACAATCGTTTCTGATACCTCCATCACTTGGTTCCCGAAAGATACAAAAATGTTTAAATTCTAAAAAATTTGAAATTAAAAAAAAATTAAGAATAAGAGGACCACAGGCCCTATAAGTCACTTGAGTATTAAGTAACAACTTGATACAGCCCCGCCCTAACACCAGAACCCCTGACCTAGGTGGCTATAAAATTCACAATTTTTGAAGATGCAATTTCGTTTATCATAACTTTGCACTTAGTTTGTTTGTTAGCCGGGCTTATTGCTCAAAGAGCAATTGCCGGCTTATGTGATCCTGTTCAAGGCAGAATGTTGACCCCATAGTCGCCATTTTAAAGTTACGTGCAAAAATGTAGTTCTTACTCTCAACCGCTTTTGAGATAATACAAACGCTAAATGAAGCAACAAAAATAAAACGAAGTTTTATCTATATAAAATAAACATTAGTAGTAATGACTTTGAAAAATTCATAAGTCAGAGAACATAGTTCATTATTGCAAGGATTTTTGATAATCAGTGTTACCGTAGTTCTCTACACATACGAGGTAAAGCAGGAGAGGGAACCAGACTGGCCTGTTTGTTTACATTCAGCTGCGGTACCAGATTAATTCTGATTCCGACAAAATCGGACCGTGGTATTAGGATTGAAAAACTCACTGTCAGTGTCTTATCATGTATATTGATAGTATTAAAATAATTTTTTCATCAGAATATAAACGTGATTCATGTAAGAAATCCATTCTACTGTAAATGAGCCCGGCTCTCTGTACCTCTGAGTACTTTGATTTAATATACAGGCACACAGAAGATTTTCAAAGAATTGCATTTTCACTATTTAAACAAATAGAGACCCGCCCTAACACCGGAACCCCTGACCCAGGGGCCATGAAATTCACAAAGGTCATTGGTTTTTTTTATATACCAAAGAGCAGAGGAGAGGATTTTAAAAGACTTTATGCAGTTTCACTATGTAATCAATAGAGCCCCGCCCAAACACAAGAAATCCTGGCCCTGGGGCCATGAAAATCACTTTGGAAAAGGTAGCCTTATTCAACATAACCAAGTACTCCATTAGTTTATTTAATACCCAGGAGCAGTGAAGAAGATTTTTAAAGAATTGCTGCATTTTCACTATAATCAATAGAGCCCTGCCCTACCACCAGAACCCCTGACCCTGGGGCCATGGAATTCACAATTTTGGAATAAGTAGCCTTATTCAACATAACTATGCACTTTTTTTAGTTTATTCAATACCCAGGAGCAGAGAAGATTTTCAAAGAAATAATGCTGCAATTTCACTATATAATCTATTTAGCCCCGCCCCACTACTAGAACCCCTGAACCTGGGGCCATGAATTTCACAATTTTGGTAGAGGACTTAATTCTGATTACAATCATGCAAACAGTTGACTGTCTAATGTCCAGGATTTTAAAGATTGCATTAATATTAGTTGTTTTGGCCCCACCCCTCAGGCCCAAGGGGGCAGGGACCATGAAATTCTTAATTATTGTTCCCCGTCACCCATAAATGCTTTGTGCCAAAATTGGTTGAGCGGTTGCAGAGAAGTTGAAAATGTTCAAATGTTAACGCACGGCGCACGACGGACAATAACGGATAGCAATAGGTCACCTGAGTTTAGGTAAACCTAAAAAAAAAAATTTCTTTAAGGACAGATGATACAAACAAACTTTTGGTAAAGAATTTAAAAATAACAACTTGGGTCATGTTTAAATGACCAAAATGAACAACTCTAACCGCGTAGTTTTTAATTTTTTTTTCAAATTAGGACAAAAATGAAATTTAAAGTGAAAAATATTTGTATACATTAATATTGATGGTTTCAGAAGGGTAGACTTTTGAACATCACAGAAGGTTTACATTTTTTTTTTACATTCTAGAAATTTATTTCTTGCATCATTTGCAATGGAATTAGGCCCAAAAATATATACCAATCCAGGCATTTATTTTTTTTTGTTTGTATCATCTGTCCTTAATTTCAAACATGTTGCACTATGTCATCCCCCTCCCCCAAATTTGTTTTTGTTCCATTGCAGTCAATGACAGCCATATCATACACAATATTAATTTCATTTGATGACTTTAATTATAGAACTTGCATGATTGTATAAAGAATCTTGACTGGTCTTAACCATCTTTCTGTCTAGCAGCTGGGTCAAGGTCTTAATGTTCACACCGTTGAAAATGTTGCCCATGACCTTCGTGAATGTTCTGGACGTGGTTGGTCATGCTGGTACACTTTTCCCATCTGGGCTCATTGTCTTCGTCATCAGGTGCTGAGGACGGTACCCAATACAAATGGTTGACCAGACTTTTTATCCACCCGCAATCCTTTTCTCAGCTTAGGGCCAACAGCTTCTTCTTAAATCCTAAAATGTAAAACACAACTTATATGTTTATCCTGCGTAATACATTAATGCTCGTCTGGAAGGGGTGACTCAGATGTAATAAATACAATCACATGCTAACTATCCATTCACAGGATGGCTGTCAAGTGTATCAAACATATTCTTCACATATATATATGTATATGTAGTTGGTAAAAAAAATCCAATCAGATCATTTCATCATGCCATTCTTTTCCTAGAGTTTTAGTTTACTTTCTGTGATCAGCCGATAACGATTGGTTCCATATGGGGCATTCTGCAGAGGAACTATTTGCGCGTACAAGGTCTTGCAATACTTTAATTGATTGTTTGTATATTGTTTAACGTCAGATTCGAGAATTTTTTAATCGTATAATGACGCCACGCTATACCGGTAAAGGGCTTTAAATTTTGACATTACTGTATAAGCAGGACCATTAAACATTGAGGGATCTTTATCGTGTCAATTATCGCATGCCGTGACATAGGTCCCTGTTTTGAATTATCAAACATTAGAGATTTTATACCAAAATAAAAAAGGTTCTGTTTCTTATAAACGAATCGTTTTATTCGTAAACCGAGGACTTTATTTAAATCGAATCGATTCGAAAATGGTCTGATTCGTGGCAGCCCTAGCCCTTAGCTCCCCCCACCTTTTCAATATTCCTAAATTCGCTCCGGCTTGCGTAATCTGAATGTCAAAAATAGTTGTTTTTGTCTTTTCAGATACATGTATGTAGTATTTTCGTTCTTCTGCCTATTTCAAGACAATGTCTTTTTTCAAGAATGTATTGAGCTCTTTAAAAAGAGAAAACAAGATTCCTACGATACGTTCAAATGGATACTCAGATTTGAGTCTAATTGGTAAATATTTCATAGATAATCGCATGTACACGTGTCAGTTCTGAGGGGTGCATAATTCTTGAAAATATCATAGTTTATAATTTTTTTTTTATTAGATATGACTTGCCTAACAGGAATATTGCTTTTTATATCTGATTTATAAGGCTTTCCGTTATGCGTTTTAGCAACACCCCAGTCCTTTGGCGTCTAGGGTTGTACTAGGCAAGAAATTGGATGATTTTGTTTGAACTATCGAAGACTTCACGCTATTATAGAGAAAAATGCTTATCCAATACCACGAATCGACGAAAACCTAGATCAACTTGCAGGGTAAAAATGATTTTAAACTCTCGACCTGCACTCTTGATATTAGCAGAATGTGGACCCAAAGGATAAGCCCAAAACAGCGTTTGTAACTCGTAATCACCTTTATCGGTTTGACGTAATGTTGATGGACTAGCAGACTTGAAATGGAACATATGTCGAAATTACCTTGACAAAATCATAGTTTATGCTACGACGTTTGAAGAAATTAATAGTAATTTAATTTTCAGGGGTGTTTTAGAAACTCGCAGCTGCAGGTTTAAAGCTCAAGGCTAAGAAATGCACATTTTTTGCGCAGAAAGTTGAATACTTTTGACATGTACGGTCTGAACAAGGAATATCCACTGACACGAAAAAGACAGTAGTTATATGGATTGGAAATGGCCTGGCCCAAACAATGGCTGAGCTGAGATCTTAACTTGGATTGTGTAGTTACTACAGTAAGTCTTTGACATATTTTGCAGTATATGCAAATTCACTTTATTTGAAGAATCAGAAAGGCCATAAAGGTCTAAAGGATATGGAGATAACGAACAGCATTCAATCTCAAAGTCCATAAAACAATACAAAAGAAGAGCAGAGCAAACACGGACCTCCGAAACATCAGAGGTGGGATCCGGTGCCATGGGGGAGTAAGCATCCCCTGCTGTCTGAGGGATGTCAGGAAGTGTTTGAAATTTTGGAAGAAAAATTTGTAGAAGCACCCATGGTTTCACATCCTGATTTTTCCAAACCATTCATACTTGGTACAGATGCCAGTGATGTGACGGTAGGAACTATTTTGTCAAAAGTAGATGAAAAGGTTATAAATTATGCCAGTCGATGCTTGACAAAGGCTGAACTGCGTGCCACGTAAAAAGAGCTTCAGGAAAACCTTTTATGTCCGAACAGATCATAACTCATAAGGAAGGCTGTTGAACAAGAAAGGTGCAACTAGAACTGTCCAATAGGGACAAATACCCCCCGCTGGGTTTTTCAGAGAAGGTGCCAATTCAAAAATACTTTATGGATCTAGAGATGTTCACAATTTACTTACAAAAATTTGCAGTGAAATATAATTGCTCATCATGTTTCTTAATGAATGAAACGGAGGTGCAACCAAATGAAACATCAATACTAATACATTGTTATTCCATTGTAACATTTTTTTTTTATTTTTTCATTTATTTTTTTTTATTACTGCATTAAAAAAATATATTGCAATTACGTGTTATGTCACTCTGCAAACTGATTGTTGAAAAAAAAAACATTATACAAAATCAAATTAATCTTGATATATCAATTTGAAATGCATTTTGAAAATAAAGAGCTGGTCATCCAGTAATGAAGTGTTTTGACAGACAATAAATTACAATTAAGAGAATAAGAGAAGAGAGGTCTTTAATTCTTGTGCCTTATTCCCTGGAGATTTGATAACACACACACACTTGATAAGAGATATGCCTAAACAACTTCCAACACCAAACTCATTAATTTATCTTTAACTGGATGCATGTCCAGTCATTATTCCCAAGAGACAAATGAAATTACATTATCTTCTGTGCAATGTAAAAACTGTTTTTAACAGTTGATGATGTTTCTTTTTTTAAAGTTTTTATGAGTAGTTTTAAGCTGTAGTTCACATTTTTGTACCGATATTCTAGATTCTATGTCTCAAACCTTATACATGAGCCCAAAATGAACAAGTCAATTAAAATTTTTAAAAACCTGTAAAATGCAGAAAAATGAACAAAAAGAGTTGAAAATTCCAGGTGCACAACTTCATATGGTGAATAATAAGTGTACAAATTTTCAGATTAATCCTTGCAATAGTTTCTGAGAAACGGTCCAGACAAAACCACAAAATAAAAATGAAAAAACACCTGTAAAATTCAAAGTAATAATCCAATCAAGATGAAAATATCAGGTGCACAACTTCATATGGTGAATAATATGTGTACAAATTTTCAGACAAATCCTTCCAATAGTTTCTGAGTAATGGTCCGGACAAAATCTCGTCTACAGACAGACAGACGGACAGACGGACATGGTGATTCCAATATACCCCCCCTAAACTTCGTTTGCGGGGGGTATAAAAAGGATAGAAACGCTATCTACATATGCGATTGAAGTACAATATAGGCCAGGAAAATAACATATGAACGCCGATGCACTCGGTAGAATACCAGCAAGGTAGCGAAAACCAGAACTGGAGACCAAATTCGATCTGAGTTTGAGGAAAAAGACATCAGCAGTAAGACGTAGTTGGCAATGCATGAACAGGACAAAAATATCTCTCTTGTCAAGTCATGGCTGGAGAATAACAAGAGCCCATTATTCGAAGACATATAAAGTACATGTAACGGTACTGTCTGAGATCATTATGGGGTCAATGGCACAGACTAATTCTAATGAACGTTATACTAGTAGTTTGTAGGCGTTGGGCGGTGTTGAAAACAAATGAAGATATGTTTCAACAAGTGATCCCTCAATTTGAGCCACGCGAAATATTCTGAGACATTGTCATGACCATAGATTGATTGAATGTATATTGTTTAACGTCCCCTTTCAGAATTTTCCACTCATATAGAGACGTCACCGTATGCCGGTGAAGGGCACGCAGGGCCATTGAGCAGTGAGGTTTTTATCGTGCCAACGCCTTTCGGGACCTATGTTTTAAGGTCATATTCGAAAGAGCCGTAACTTTCACTTCTAATTCCGAGCGCTTGGCGAAGGAACAGTTACTACCTTTGTCTAAGTCTTAGGATTGACGCGGCGCCGCAAACGAGAATCGATCCCGGACCTCCCGATCACGAAGCGAAAGCTCTACCACTAGGCTACCGTGATCGGTCATGACGATAGAACGTGAGGACATCTAATAGTTCACAAAACGTACGCATTGGCTTGAGGTCGCCAAAGATATTAAACCGGGCTTGCAACTGGATGTACGGCAATACTTTACAGGCTGTGATGCTTGTACTATGCGGAAAAATCCTTCTAAGAAGGTGTCACCAATGGAAATTGTACCCTCTGGTATGCCGATAGACCGCATAGCAACTGATATTCTTGGTAAATTGGCCATAACAGAGGATGGGAAAGGATTCATTTTGTTACCTCTGACTATTTCACAAAATGGACAGAGGCGTTTCCAGTGCAAAACATGGAGCTAAAAACTGTAGCAAAATTGATCGTAGAAGTAGTTACAAGGTTCGGGACAACCAGAATAATCTTTTAAGATCAGTGTAGTCAATACGAACGTGAGCTATTTACAGAGATGTGCAGGCTCCTAAACATACAAAAGACAATAACCACTCCTTTTCACCCACAGTCTAATGGGATGGTAGAGAGGATAAATAGAACCTTAACAGCCATGCTAAATGTCTATGTGCAAGAAAATCAGAGAGATTGGGATACACATTTCCCCTATGTTATGATGGCATACAAAGTCCACGGGCTTCACACCAAACATGCTTATGCTCGGAAAGAAAACATCAATTCCTGTAGACCTGATGTATGGGATGCCTGAGACGTACTTTGAAATAGAAAAGTCCCAACTATTGGGCCTGGACTCATGATATATTAGAAAGAACATAGTTTCGTGCGGGATAATTTAAAAACTGCGATGAACAGATAGAGAGTTACCATGCTGTTAATTTGTCATGGGAAAGGTTGAAGCCTAGAGATAAAGCGGAAAAAGATTGGCTGTTCTCCAAAACTCACTTCGTTTTGGCGCAGACCATATAAAGTGCTGAAGCAATGGTCTGGTGTGTTATATGCAGTTTCATGTATCAGAAAAAGGTGAAAAGCAAAACATCCACTGCCACAGAATGCAGAAAAGAGGTCCCAAACACTAATCATTTAATATACAATATCTGAAATTGGCATAGAATCAGTAGATACGAATTTCGCTGAACATCATTCATTGATGTTGTGGAAGAGCTTATTCTAGATACAAGTCAGAAAGGCGCCTGTAAGCAACCAACAATAGTTTCAGGATTATTCGATTAATTAGCATAAAAATTGATTTGAAAACTATATTCTATCAGAAATAGAACTTTTAAGATAAGTATGATAATTTAAAAAAGGCTGTGTTTGCTGTGACTGAATCCTTTTCTTTTGTGTTAAGAGAAAAATAAAGAAATCGAAGTTCTGGATCATGAATCGTATTTATCTATATGCGGGACGCAAATTTATAATAATATATAATAATAATAATAAATATTATTATTCTGCCACAATAAGAAGTCTTTCAGATCCGTTAGAAAGTTTAATTTGACAGATAGATAACCCCGTGCACGTATACATGTGCAAAAATGCATATCACTATGTGTGATGTGTGGGTAAAAAGCTACAATAGAATAAAACATAGGTAATCAGAGATTACAGAGCTCACCTCAACGGATGTTTTTTTTAAGTAAGGCAAAGTCACACAATTACCACACAAAAAGTGTACATCCAAAAATGCAAAATATATGCAATTTTAATCTTATACTTTGCAATAGACCTATATAAAAACTTCAAACTAGTTCTTCATAAGGAAAATTTGATTAAAAATCCAGTATCCGAAGAAAGTTTGAGAGCTTTCATCCCTTGATGCATCGTTTGGGCAAGTTTGGTTTATATAAGCCTTATAGTTTCTTGGTAATAGACCTGCACCAATAACTTTTACGAGGTCCATTATGTGGAAAATGTATGTTGAATTCAGCATCCGGAACTAGTTTATTAGTGTGCATCCTAGATGTATCATCCATGCGAGTTTGCACAACATACGGCTCATTATAAGTTACATGTACTTAGAAATGAAACCTGCATATGAAGAACAAAGTACGGTATTGGCCAAAAAATGCCGCTTGTCAGACCTGCTAGTATAACAATTAATGGGTTTTTGTATTCCAATTATGCAAATCGGGCCTTGGGATATCTGATTGGCTGAAGCTGATCATGTGACCTTAGCTGATCATGTGACCTAAACAAAGGTATATAAGCAAGCGCAGCTAAGCTGCAGGGTTCTTTTAGTCCAAGTATCAGAGCGAAGAAGATTGAAGTTCAGGAGATAAGGTTAGTCGGGTGGATTGCCAAATATTGAGGCTTGCCACAACTGTTTAACAATACTGGGTGGATTGCCTGACGACGAAGGCTTGCCACAATAAGTAGGGTGTATTGTATTATTGTTTGACTAACCATTTAGAGGAACGTCAACCCCCTTGAGGCTTACCTGGTAAGCTTTTAAGAAAGTGGAAGTCTCTGATAACAGTGGATGACTGTGCGTCCTGAATAAGAACAATTCAGTGTCTTCTGTTGTTAGAGGCTGACCACTAGGATATTGGACAAAGCGGCGTGACTGACACTACGAGCCTGAATTAGGCAATATTGGTGTCAGTCCGGTGCTATCGGGCGAACCAGTGATTTTGTAAATATAAGGCCGACAATCAATTGTGATTTCCCCCTAAGTAAGGGAAGGGCCATATCTGTATATATTTGCAGGCCAATCATTTAACCAATCATCAAGAGGAAAATTATTTATTGTTAATATCATTTTTAACGAGATCCTGGAATCAACCAGGTACGACCCCTAAACACGTTACACTAGGTTCAAAACATTTTAAAAAGCTTAGGATTTGTAAAATTAAATGATATGTAATTCATATACCTGTCTCAAATGTATGCATTGCAAAAATAACGCTCAATACTGTACCTTTTATAGCAATACGTCAAGATTTTATGAAGAATTTTGATGCGACGTCATACATCTTACGTGTACAATAAGCGTAATCTGAAAATTTCAACTTCTTCGCTAGGACACAGTTTTTATTATATATTGACGAAATTAAGTTGTTGATTCAATAATACTTTTCTCGTGGGCTTTTACTTTCATTTTATTGCAGGTCTCAATAAAAATAATATCAGCTATTTCTGTTAAATTACTTGAGAAAAATCTAGTGAAAATTATGTACCGATGGAAAAATTCGAGTGTTCAAGGCTGTCCTTAGTACCGAAAAAGTTCAATTCTCCAAAATATGATAAGTAAGGTGCACAAACAGGTGCACAAACAGTGGGAAAAAAATTGAATGTCAAGAAAATTAATATTTATATCAATTGGAACAATAGCGTGGAAAACTATGATTATTTAATGTACGTATATACAGGCATAGGAGAATTCCTCCTACTAATGATCAAATTTGCTAATAAAGGTATTAAAACACATAACGAAGAATGCGAGAAATTTCGATCTTGATTTTAAAAAAAGTACATGTATCAGCCAGAGGAACAGTTGAAATTTAAATCCCCCCCCCCCTATTTCATTCAATTACAATATATTTTGGTTTTAACAGGACTGTAAAATTATATTTAATAAGAATGAAAATGAATTATCAGTAAATGTTGTGCAATTTTGTATGGAAGGGGGATTGAATTGGGGGGGGGGGAGGTAAACATGTAAATTTCGGTTCAGACTGAATATCCTAACAGCAGGTATTCTTTCAATTCGCTTTAAAAAAGGTTATAAAACCTGTTCGGAAACTATTATTGATTTACTATTTAGCTGACTACTTGATAATGATTTATGCCAATTTTTTTTTTATTTATAGTCAAAGTGAAACTAAAGATATTGAAAATGTTCGCGTTTTCTGGGACAACTCTCGCAAGTTTACATATTCAATACTTTTTGACAATTTTGTCGGATAAGTACATGTATAATCGCTCATGGATTTTCTTTTGAGAATCCCCACTTTCTAGCAGTCGATGACATATTTATTCCAAATATATGTATTTAGTACAGTGTTCGCATATTTTATTAGGTATAAAATGTTTAAGTTGCTGTGACACTTTTTTTGTTGTTTTAATTTTTCGCAAAAATTCCTCGCTTGGTAAAGAGTGTAGCATTAAAAATAGATCACAGCTTCCTTGTATCTTCATTTTTCTGAAAATTGAACGTGTTGTATGTATGATTCTCACAGTAAACGAAAAGAATCTGGAGGGTTAATGTACAAAAATATTCAGACGAATATTTCCTGTATTTAAAGAATATACTAAACATGTAATATATGTATTGGTCCATGAAAAGTCATTTTAGTAGGGGGATGGACACAACTGAAAAAAAAATACTTTAGAAAATTTAGTAGTCCTATTCCAAAGCATACCTTTTCTTAATTTTAAGGAATTAATGTAATATATAGTGAGCAAAAAACCCCCCCCAAAAAACAAACACTAACTATCTGCAATCCCCTTCCCAGGAAGCACAGGCCTTTCATAAATTGCATGGCCCATGAACCCCTAACCCTCCCCCAACCCCCAGCCATAAATAGGTATTTCCCTTTCTGAGAGTGTTGAAACTTTTTATTATCGAAAAAAAATTGAGTTGCGAGCTTTTCCTTCAGAAGAAGTAGATTGGATTTCCTTATTGTGCATGTAATTCCCATGTATGTCCCAATTCACGCCATACTGTTTTCTATCGTACAAATTGCATAATGTTATGAAGTGGTGGCATTTTATCATACATAAAAACATGTACTAATATTTGGTAAAGATGGTGGAAGTATAAAAAGTAGATACGACTTTTTCTACATACATGAACTTCGTGATCACAAATTAAGGAATGTGATTGTGTATGCTATTAGACATTACGGATATACCTGGATTTAGGTTTTGAAATACTCGTATCTGTGTACATCAATCCAAAACACATTTTATTGCTGACAACTTGCAAAGACGATCTGATTTCCTTCGTAACAAAGATTCGGGAGGTTTTTGTAAGACTATTTTGGTTTCATCTGTATGACTCTCTACTAATCTGAAAATCCAAGGATGAAGGGCAGGGAAGCCTTTAGCTTGATCAGATAAGTCAAAAGCTGCTGGATGTCGCTGACCATTGTAAAATTTTCAGAATTCCACTAGCATGGGTACAAGTATTTCTTTTTTTTTTAACCGAATAAGCACCCCCCCCTTTCCGGGTGTTGCTAAAACGCGGATCGAAATAGAAAATATGATTTCAGCTACATTAAATCCCTTACATTACACAGATTTTATCTTAAACGGTATATCTAATGCATATTTAATCCGTCATTATTAAATACAAGTCGATTTCCTGTCTCTTATTCACGAAAATCGCCGACATAGCAGTGACATACGTAAGTATTTCGCTTTTGAAAGGGCGCAGGGGTAGAATAAAATAAACTTACCCTGAAAGATCCTGACAAGCGGTTTAATTTGGAAGGGGGATTAATCAAGTTCAAACTTAATATCTTCTCTCAGTACATTTTCACACAACGTACAATTTTAGGCTGCCCGAAGTTCGTATACCGTGCACGGAGGTCTCAGAGAAATTAGCACTCGGAAAAGTCAACATATTTTAAAGTGTTCTTTTACATTCAGCAAAACTATACATTCCCTATATAGAAATGGACAACATGTGAACCCTCTCAGAGTCTATTCCTTCATGTAAAGTGACAAGTTTACTTAAAACTATTATGAAACAATAAGCCTGTATGATTAAAAATATTGACCGTATTTTAATTCATAAATTTGTAAATACTCATTTCTTCGAAGTGTAGTAGGTTAAGCTATTCGACAGACATGACTGACGTACGACCTATCTATTTCCGATGTACCCGGCCATATGAGAACTAGTTGAGAGAACCAGTTTCAGAGAGCTACACACGAGGATAGACGATCGATACCAGACGACGGTTTCACAGAGACTTCTACGAACCTGGTAATTGTACATGTAATATTTAAGGTCAATAAATATTACCACAAATGGCGCTGCGAGCAAAAGTTTAAGTGTGCTAACCGATAAAGTGGAATCATTTCTAGATTGAGCAAGGTGAATTTTGTGTGGCGCATTTCGCTACCACGTGCTCGTGAATTTTGATCGACGCGTGTGATAAATTAGCAAGACTTT